>JAJPUD010007092.1:57262-114959 GCA_023553655.1 Myrmecobius fasciatus
TATTTTGAATGGAATTTCTCTTTGTATCTCTTGCTGTTGCATTTTGCCCATTCTAATTTTTAATGTGTGATTTTCTGATTTTCTTCAGTTAGCTTTTGTATTTCTTTTTCTATTTGATTATTTCTACTTTTTTAGTTGTTTTTTTCAGTGAATTGTATTTTAATTTTTTTGCATTTGGCCTATTGTGTTTTTTAAAGAAATTTATTTCTTTAGTGGATTTTTTTTTTTGCATTTGGCCAATTTTATTTTTTAAGGAATTATTTTCTTCAGTCAATTTTTCCCCTTTCTTTTCCAAGCTGTTGACAGTCTCTTGCAAAACTCTCATTTCTTTTCTCTTTTTTTTCATTCTACCTGCCTTATTTGCCTTTTAAAATCTTTTTTGTAAGCATTTCCGAGAAGCTTCTAGCTTTCTATGATTACAATTCTTTTCTGTTTCTTGCTGATTTTCTTTCCTTATCTTTTTGTATTTCCTCTTTTGTGACTTTTATGGTTGAGCTCTTCTCCTAGGGTAAAAGAGGTGCTCTCCCAGACTTCCCATGCAGCTCTGAACCTTGGCTTTGAGCATCCTGGCCTCTGTTTGTTGTTTCACTCAAAGCCGTGAGTGATCCTACCTACTCTTTTTAGGAAACAGCTTGGTTTCCCAGACTGGCAATATGCCTTCTGAACAGGGATTAGAAGCTGCCTCACTGGTGTTCTCTACTACTGAGCCAAGACTGAGGGTCTCACCTTCTGATCTGGTGTGTTTAAGACCCTCTCACTGGCTTTCCAGACACTATCTGAGTAGATCTGATTACCCCTTTTACCTCAGTGAGACTGACCTTTTGTGAAGTCCTTCCACTATATCTTCAGCTGGAGAGTCATTAGACTGCTCAGAGGCTTAGTTTCATGAGGGAAACTGGGAGAGCTTGAGAAGCTTTCTGGTTTCACTCCATCATCTTCACTTTTCTAAATCTGAATCAGTTCCCTGTAAATGAAAATTTTATCAGAGAACTATATGACAAAGATTTTTTCCAATTAACTTTTGCCTTTGTAATCTTAGCTGCAATGATTTTGTTTGTATGAAAACTTTTTAATTTTATGTAATGAAGATTGTCTGGTTTGTTTTCTGTGATCTTCTTTATCCTTCATTTTATTCATGAACTTTCCTCCTTATCTGTACATCCAAAATTTTTTTCCTTTGTTCTTGAAATTTGTTTATGATTTTTCTAAGTCACGTCTTTATTTGGAGATCTTGGTATGTGGTATAAAATGCTGGTGTAAGCCTTGTTTTTGAGAGACTGCTTTCCAGAAGTTTTTCTTCAAGAAAAAAAAAATTCTTATCCCAGGAGCTACAGTATTTGCTTTTATCAAAAACTAGAGAATTATGTGAGATTTGTTTGCTTTTATATGTTGTATATCTAATGTGCTTCACTAATCAATGTCTCTATGTTTTAGTAACAAATCATTTTGATAATTACTGCTTAGTAGCATTACTTAAGATCTTGTGCTATAACTAACTCTTCCTTTCTATTATTTTTTTAATTTCTCTTGATATTCTTTATGTTTTGTTTTTCCAGATGAATTTGGTTACTACATTTTCAGTTCTATACAGTAATGTTTTAGTATTTGATTAGTTTGATGATGAACAATTAATTTAGGTAATATTATTGTCATATTGGATTTATCTTTTCATGGGCAACTAACGTAAAGGTAACTGTGTTGTATTCACATAATTCCTGTCTGTATATTGGTAAGTAGATTGCTACACAATTTACACATTCTGTAGCAATTTGAGATGGATTTTCTTTTTGTACATTTTCTTGATGGATTTTATTAATTATATATAGAAGTTGTGATTTGAAGAAATTCATATTAGATCTTGCAACTTTTCTGATGTAATTGTTAGAGTTTTCAATTTAATTTCATGTTTCACTAAGTAAACCATCATATTATCCTCTTTTCCTATGCTTATTCTCTGAATTTCTTTTTTTTACTTATTTATATAACTAGATTTCTAATAATAAATCAATTTTTTTTCTTGCTGCTGAGGCAATTGGAGTTAAGTGACTTGCCCAGGATCACACAGCTAGGAATAAATCAAATCTTACTGTGTATGATAGAAATTCTCACTTTGCCCCTGATCTTATGACATAAAACTCTAATTTACCATAATTATATATTATTCTGATTCTTAATTTTAGGTATGTATTACAATCATGGGATTGTATATTTATTCCTATATTTTGTAGATCTGTTTTTCCTAAACTGGATATGGGTATTGCATTTTTGTCATTTTCTGAATTTATTAATATCATTCTATGATTTTTGTTGTTCTTATGAACTATGTGTTTTTTCAAATGTTGAATGAATCACACATTTCTAGTATAAATATAATCTGTTTATAAAATATATTTTTAACATGCTGTTATAGACATGCTAACATTTTATATAATTTTTCATGTCAATATTCATTAAGGATATTGGTCTATGGATTTATTTAGTAGTTTGGGCTATGTTTGGGTAGGTATCTTCTTTTCATGGTTTTTTTTTTGTAAATATTACATGAAATATTAGAATTAATGGTTCTTTGATTTTTGCTTAAAATGTTTTGAAATACATTCTGGGTCTTTTTTATTTGGAGTTATTTTTATGGCTTGTGTTCATATTTTTTTCTGTTACATTTAAAATTCTTCTTGTTTTGTTAATCTAAGAATATCATATTTTAATAAATATTCCTCCATCTTATTTAACTTATTTGTTTCAGATATATAGATGGACAAAATACTATCTGGTTATTATTTATTTTTTGTAAATTTCTTTTTTATTTTTAACATTCATACTTTTGTTGATTTCTTTTAAAATCAATTTAAATTGAGGGGCAGAGCCAAGATGGCGGAGTGAAAACGTGACTCTCTGAGTCCTCCTCTGATCTTCTCTCAAATCAACAATAAAATAAGCCTCTGAACTGATCTTCAAGTCAACGAATCTAGAAATATTGGGAAACTGCTTGCAGATATCTCTGAAGAACTTCATATCAGGTCGGTTTAACTCAGGCAGAGGGGTAAACAGTTTACTCAGTGCAGCCCAGAAGTGAGGGTGGGACTCAGCTCAGTGTGGCAGAAACTCCAAACTCCAAACTCCAAGCACCTGGAGTTTATCTGAGGCACTCGGCACACTCTGCCCTGATTGGGGGCAGGTGTTGTGGCAGATTTGCCTTTTTTAAGGAGTAATTCAGGCACAGTCCTAGGCCCAATCAGGCAAAGTCCTAGCCCCCACGGGTCCAGCACCTTAAGTTAATTAGTGGAATGGCCCCCGGGCAAACTACCACAGCCGAGGTTTCTCTAGCCTTAAACAGACCCTCACCCTGTCTAAAAAAAATGAAGAAGCAAAAGAGAGCTCTCACCATAGACAGCTTCTATAAAGACAAAGAAGGGCTGACCCCAGATCCTGAGGTTTCTTTAGACAAAACAACTCCAGAGGAAGTCATCAAGGAACATCACTGGTCCCCTTTTCAAAAGGCCTTTCTGAAAGATTGTTTAAAGAATTTCAAAAGAGAGCTGGAGGATAAATGGGAAAATAAACTGAAATCAGTGCAAGAAGGATACAATATCTTGCAAGAAGGATATAATGCCCTGCAAAAGAGATATGAAAAAGACACCAAATTATTAAAAAATAAAATTAGTGAAGTGGAAAAAGAGTGCAATGAACAAAAAAAATTCAATTGGCCAGTTACAAAAGGAGCTTAAAAAGGTAACTGAAGAAAACAACACTTTAAAAATAAGAATTGAACAAATGCAAGTGAATGACTCAATAAGACTACAAAAATCAGTCAAACAAAAACAAAAAAAAATGTAAAATTAGAAGAAAATATGAAATATCTCCTAGGAAAAACAACTGACTTGGAAAATAGATCTAGGAGAGACAATCTAAGGATTATTGGACTTCCTGAAAGCCATGATGAAAAAAAGAATCTAAACACTATCTTCCAGGAAATCCTGAAAGAAAACTGCCCTGAGATTGTAGAATCAAAGGGCAAAATCACCATTGAAAGAATTCACCGATCACCTCCTGAAAGAGACCCCAAAATTAAAACCCCAAGGAATATCGTGGCTAAATGTCAGGACTGTAGCACCAAGGAAAAGATTCTGCTAGCAGCTAGAAAGAAACAATTCAAATACCAAGGATCAATAATTAGAATCACACATGATTTGTCAGCCTCCACATTGAAGGATCGAAGGGCCTGGAACCAGATATTCTGAAGGGCAAAGGAACTTGGATTACAGCCAAGAATAACCTATCCAGCTAGAATGAGCATTATCCTCCAGGGAAGAAGATGGTCATTTAATGATGTTGGTGAATTTCACCTATTTCTAATGAAAAGACCAGATCTTAACAAAAAATTCGATCTCCAAACACAGAACTCAAGAGAAGCATAAAAAGGTAAAAAGGAAAGGATTCTTGAGAACTTTATTTCTACTATGGGGATACTTAAAGTTTGGGGGTATAATTAACTAGATTTTACTTTGATAATATGAAAAAGAAAACTAGAGGGGGAAATGTTATAATACTGGGGAAAAGAGAGAAAAGGTGGTAAAATAAGATTTAAAAAAGGAGGTAAAAACAAGATAATATCTCATGAAGAGGCAAAGAAAACCTAATATAATTGAGAGAAAGAAGGGAGGGAGATGATCATTGTGTAAATCTTATTATCATCAGTTTGGGCTCTAAAAGTATATATCAGACATTTGATTTCACAGAGAAACTTGTCTGTTGCTAGAGGGAAGTGGGAGGGAAAGGAGAAAAAGAAAGGGATAAACTAATAGAAGGGAAAATAGAAGAATCAGGGGAAAGGAGTAAAAACAGGGGGAGGGGATCTAAAGGGTGGTGGATTGATTGGGGGAGGGGGTCATCAAAAGCAAAGTACTGAGGAGGGGGGAAGGGAGAAAGGGAAAAGGAAAGGGAAAAACATAACTTGGGTAAATAAGATGACAGGAAATAAAGAATTAGTTATTCTAACTGTGAATGTGAATGGGATGAACTCTGCCATAAAGCGGAAGCAGATACCAGACTGGATTAAAAACCAGAATCCCACAATATGTTGTCTACAAGAAACACATCTAAAACATAGTGACACATAGGATGAAGGTACAAGGCTGGAGCATAACCTATCATGCTTCTGGTGAACAAAAAAAATCAGGGGTAGCAATCCTTATCTCAGATCAAGTAAAAGCCAAGATAGATCTAATCCAAAGAGATAAGGAAGGAAACTATATTCTATTAAAAGGTATCATAGATAATGTAGCAATATCAATACTAAATATATATGCACCAAGTGCAATAGCATCCAAATTCCTAGGGGAGAAATTAAGAGAGATGTAAGAAGAAATAGACAACCAAACTATACTAGTGGGTGATCTCAACCTTGCTCACTCAGAATTAGATAAATCAAACCACAAAATAAATAAGAAAGAAACCAATTTTTAGGGAGGTAAACCCATTGTTAGAAAAGTTAGGTATGATAGATCTATGGAGAAAACTGAATGGAGATAGTAGGGAGTTTACTTTTTTCTCAGCGGTCCATGGAACTTATACAAAAATTGACCATGTATTAGGGCATAAAAACATCAAAATCAAATGCAGAAAGGCAGAAATATTAAATGCATCTTTTTCAGATCATGATGCAATAAAAATCACATGCACTATAAGGCCAGGAGAAAATACACCAAAAGTTAATTGGAAATTAAATAATCTAATCTTGAAGAATGAATGGGTGAAAGAGCAAATCATAGACACAATCAATAATTTCATCCAGGAGAATGACAATAATGAGACAATACACCAAAATTTGTGGGATATGGGCAAAGCGGTTATAAGGGGTAATTTTATATCTCTAGATGCTTACTTGCAAAAAATAGAGAAAGAAAAGATCAACGAATTTGGCTTATTATTAAAAAAAGCTTGAAAAAGAACAAGGTAAAAACCCTCAATTAAATATTTATTTAGTGCCAATCCAATCAAACTCCCAAGAAATTATTTTACAGATCTAGAAAAAATAGTAGCAAAGTTCATTTGGAAGAACAAAAGGTCAAGAATTTCAAGGGAATTAATGAAAAAAAAAGACAGATGAAGGTGGCCTTGCTGTACCAGATCTAAAACTATATTATAAAGCAGCGGTCATCAAAACTGTTTGGTACTGGCTAAGAAATAGAGCAGTCGATCAGTGGCACAAGATTGGTTACCAGGACAATCTAGGCAATAACCTTAACAATTTAGTGTTTGATAAACCCAAAGACCCCAGCTTCTGGGATAGGTACTCAGTATTCAGCAAAAATTGCTGGGAAAATTGGAAACTAGTGTGGAAGAAATTAGGGCTTGACCCACACCTAACATCACATACAAAGATAAGATCTAAATGGGTTCATGATGTAGATATAAAGAGTGATATTGTAAGCAAATTAGAGGAACATAGGATAGTTTACCTCTCAGACCTGTGGAGATGGAATAAATTTATGTCCAAAGAAGATCTGGAACTCTTAATTGAACACCAGATAGATAATTTTGATTATATTTAGTTAAAAAGTTTCTGTACAAACAAAACTAATGCAGACAAGATTAGGAGGGAAGCATCAAATTGGGAAATCATCTTTACATTTAATGGTTCTGATAAAGGCCTCATTTCTAAAATATATAGAGAATTGTCTCACATTTATAGGAATTCAAGCCACTCTTCAATAGATAAGGGGTCAAGGGATATGAACAGACAATTTTCAGATGATGAAATTAAAACCATCTCCAGTCATATAAAACGTTGCTCCAAATCACTATTGATCAGAGAAATGAAAATTAAGACAACTCTGAGATACCACTACACACCTGTCAGATTGGCTAAAATGACAGGAAAAGATAACGTTGAATGCTGGAGGGGATGTGGGAAAGCTGGGACACTATTACATTGTTGGTGGAACTGTGAAGGGATCCAACCATTCTGGAGAATAATTGGGAACTATGCTCAAAAAGTTATCAAACTGTGCATACCCTTTGACCCAGCAGTGTTTCTATTGGGCCTATATCCCAAAGAGATCTTAAAGCAGGGAAAGGGACCCACATGTGCAAGAATGTTTGTGGCTGCCCTTTGTGTAGCGGCTAGAAACTGGAAACTGAAGGGATGCCCATCAATTGGAGAATGGCTGAATAAATTATGGTATATGAATGTTATGGAATATTATTGCTCTGTAAGAAATGACCAGCAGGATGATTTCAGAGAGGCCTGGAGAGACTTGCATGAACTGATGCTGAGTGAAGTGAGCACAACCAGGAGATCATTATACACAGCAACAACAATATTACATGATGATCAATTCTGATGGACATGGCTCTCTGTAACAAAGAATTGTCTCAAACCAGTTCCAATTGTTCAGTGAAGAAAGCCATATACACCCTGAGAGAGGGATATGAAATGTGGACCACAACGTAATATTTTCATGATCTCTATTGAGGTTTGCTTGCATTGTTTTTCCTTTCTCTGATTTTCTTTTTTTTCTTGTAGATAGGATTTTTCTTGCACAACTTGTCAAGTATTTTAACATTATTAACATGTAGTGGACTTCCTGCCATCTAGGGGAGGGGAGAGGACTGGGGGTAAAACTTGTAACGGAAAGCTTTGTAAAGATCAATGCTGAGGAACTACCCATACATATGTTATACAAATAAAAAGCTTTAATAAAAATTTTAAAAAAATAATAAAATCAATTTAAAATTTTTTGACTCATGGTTTATCTGCCTTAAAAATAATTCCTGTTATTATTTATTCATCTTATAGTTTCATTTTGCTTTAAATTTTATTAATATATTCTTCAATTTTTCAGTATTTTTGGTGCTTGTTTTTTATAAAAATATTATTTTTCTATTTTAATTGTGTGACTAGTTTGTTAGTTTGTTCATTCTCTTTTGTATTGATGTAAGTGTTAAGATTTTTTCTTGTAAGGACTGCTTTGGCTACATCTTCAAATTATGGCACCTTGCCTTGTTATTTTGATGAAAGTATCTACTTTTTCTATGAATTGTTCTATGACCTATCAATTTTTTAAAACTAAATTTTCTAGTCTTCAATTGATAGAGCATTTTTATGTGATTATAGATGACTTTAATTTCTTCATTGAAAAATGGTTCATAGCCTTTGACCATTTATCAATTGATGACTTGTATTCTTATAAATTTTCATCAGATTTCTATATATTTTAGAAATTGCTGTAATCCCTTTCTTACTATTTTATTTTATAATTTTTTCATCAATATTCATTAGGAAAATTGAGCCATAATTTTCTTTCTCTGTTTTAGCTCTTCTTGGTTTAGACATCAGATATAGACATATTTGTGTCATAAAATGAATTTAGTAGGATTCCTTTTTCACCCATCTTTCCAAATAGTTTACATAGTATTGGAATTAATTGTTCTTTAATTGTAGAATTCTTTTGTAAATCAATCTGCCCTTGGAGATTTTTTTTATACGGAATTCATTGATGGCTTGTTTAATTTCTTATTTCTAAAATGGAATTATTTAAGTATTTTATTTCTTCTATTAACTGGCAATTTTAATTTTCATCCATAATATCCATTTCAATTAAACTGCCAGATTTGTTGGCACACAGTTGGGCAAAATTGTTCCTAATTATTGGGTTAATTTCCTTCACTTGTGATTACCCTTTCCAGTTTTGATACTGGCAATTTGGTTTTCTTTTTTCTTTTTCTAATCAAATTAACCAAAGGTGTATCTGTTATTATATTTCCTCATAAAACCATGTATAATTATTTATTTATTTTAATAGTTTTCTTAATTTCAATTTTATTAGTCTTTCCTATTTTTATAATTTTTAATTTGGAATGTAATTGAGAGTTCTAAATTTGTTCTTTTTCTAGCTTTTTAAGTTTCATGCTCAAGTAATTGATTTCCTCTTTCTCTATTTTATTTATGTAAGCATTTAGTGATATATGATTTTCCCCAAGAACTGCTTTTAACTGCTTTGATATGTTGTCTCATTATTCTCATCCTCTTGCACAAAATTATCAATTGTTTCTATGATTTGTTGTTTGACACATTTATTCTTCAAGATTAAAGGATTATTTAGTTTCTAACTAATATTTGGTCTATTTTTTTCCATGGTCATTTATTACATATAAGCTTTGTTTCATCATGATCTGAAAATGATACATTTAACATATCTGCCTTTCTGCATTTGACTGTGAAATTTTTATGCCCTAATACAAGGTCAATTTTTATGTAGGTGCCATGTATTACTGAGAAAAAGGTATATTCTTTACTATCCCCATTCACTTCTTTCCAGAAGTCTATTATATCTAACTTTTCAAAAATTCTATTTACTTTTGCTTGTTTATTTTATGATTGAATTTATCTAGTTCTGAGAGAGAGGTTAAGATCCCCCACTAGTATACCTTTGCTGTCTTTCTATAATTCACTTAACTTTCCCTTGATCTGATAATTCTGGAATTTAGCTACAATATTCCTTAAAGTTTTCTTTTTTTTTTTCCTGAGGCAGTTGGGTTTAAGTGACTTGCCCAGGATCAAACAGCTAGGAAGTGTTAAGTGTCTGACCCAAATTTGAACTCTGGTCCTCCTGATTTCAGGGCTGGTGTTCTATTTACTGTTATTATCTAGCTGCCCCTCATTTTGATACATCTTTCAGGAGGTGATCAGTGGATTCTTTCAATAACTATTTTACCCCCGAATTCTAGGATATCAGGGCATGCCATATAAATATTTTGCCATTGCTGTTCTCTTCTGAGTTTATATTCTGGCCTTTCCTCTTCTCATAGTAGTTTTTCATGGTCAAGCATCTTTTATTTTTTTGCTCATTTTAAAAATGAGATGTGGTTCTAGGGCATAGGGGAGACTGTCTCAAGCTTCTTTTGCTCACTGCATGGCTGGTGCTGGTGGTTTGCCCAGAGAACTGGGTTAGTTTGGCCTAGTCCCATCTGGTCTGTTGTGCTGGGGTTAAGAAGCTCACAATTTTCCTTGTGTGCCAGGACTAGGGTCTTCATAGTTTGCCTATTGAACCATGGCCTTCTGAGCCAAGACTGAGAAGTCTCAGCTGATGATCCATGCTACTGCTTAGAGCCTCTTGCTAGATTTCTTACACCATGATTGTGCTAGGCTACATTCTCCTTTTACCTAAGTGAGACAGATCTTTCCTGAATTCCTGCCATTTTCTTAAATAGAAAATTATTTCACTCCATCTTTTTGTGGGATTCTGTCATTCCAATATCTGTTTAGAGATTTGATTTAGCATTGTTTCCAAGGGAAATTAGTGAAAGCACAAGCAATTTCCTGATTTCTTTTTGCCATCTTGGCTCTGCCCCCTCAATTGATTTTGATTACTTTCTCTTGTCACCTATTTAAAATTTAAATGTAATGCTTTGTAATCAATAAGTATTTTTCCTCTTTGTGAGAAAAATATTGTTTTTGAGAATTTCAGGTGCCATAGACAACTGAAAAAATTGCATAATCCTCTCTATTCTCATTAAGTAGTCTTCAGAGATCTATATTATGTAAAATTTCCAAAATTTTATTCTAAAATTTATTTTTAATTTTATTATTTATTTTTGGTTTTATTTACCTGGGTCTGAAAGGAGCATATAAAGGTTCCTTGCTATTATTGTAGTAATATCTATTTCTCCCTATAATTAATTTAGCTTTTCCTTTAAATATTGAGGTGTTATATAATTCACTGCACATCTGTTCAATATAAATACTAATTCACTATTTATAGTACCTTTCAGCATTACATAGTTTCCACGTTTTTCTCTTAATCAAATCTATTTTTGAGGTTGTCTCATCTGAGATCCTCTCTTTTTGAGTTCAAGTGAAGCATAATAGTTTGCTCTAGGCATTTAACTGTGTGTTCATCTTTGTTTCAGGTATCTTTCTAATAAATCATATATTGGGGGAAATTGTTTTCTAATCTACTCTTCCTATTTATGGATTAGTTCATCCCATCCATTTACATTTACAATTATGATCATTAGTTGTGCATTTTTTCCATCCCAATCTTTTATACTTATTTCTCTTTGCTCCTTGCATCTTCCTTTCAAAGAGCATTGTAGGAAAAGCTTGTGCTCGGCATGTTTTCTATGCTTGGTTTAATCAGCTTCTGCTCCCTTTTTCTCTTCTCTCTCTCTCACCTAGAGTGCAATCATATGTTTGGACTTTCTTTTTTTCTTTAAAACCCTTTTCATAATCCCCTCTCCTAGCTTGGATTCTGTTTTGCTTATAACTAATCCCTTTTTGACCATAACTTTTCTTTTATTCCCCACCTCTGTTTCTTCCCATTTCTCTGTTGACTTGAATACATTTCAACACTGGAGTATATGGAGTATTCAGGGAAAATGAATAATTTTGTTGTGAGGATTGCTGACTCTTTTCAGAGCTGCTCATCTATATTTGGTGCCTACTTGCCACCCAGCTCTCAGGGGTGGCTTCCAGAAACTGTAGCATGTGCAGCAGCCATAATTGGTAAATTCCCTGGATAGATATATAAACTAAGTTGAGAGTCTATGATTTGGTGGGTGCCTATCCCAATTTTGTGAAGACATCCCCAGTGGAATAGGCAGATGTGAATATTTTGTTTCAACAGATTATGAAACCAGAGAACACAGATGCTATGGAGTGCTTAGAGTTTGGTCAGATATGGAAGATGCCAAGGTCATCTGCCACATCCAGAGCCATTGCCAATTGTCTTGCTACTAGGCATTTAAATTCATTTAAATCCAATTTCAAGGTGAGTTAAATGTATTACTTAAACCATTTTACTATTTCATCAATCTATTATTTTACTATTAATAATTTTACAATTTTATTATTTTATAATCTTTATTATTTTACTATACTATTATTTTATCTACTTTGAAGTCCTATGATAATAGGCAAATGATGGAGCACCAGGTTTAGATACACTGGGAGATGCAGTCACAATCCTGCACACAAGTATCCCAGGCCATAGAGGCATCTTTCTATTGGACTAAAGCAGCAGTTCCCTGGGTGTTCTAACATTTTCTTAAGGACCACACTGCTCCCTTCCTGGCAAGAGGAAGGGGCTGGAAAAGGTGCTCTAAAATTGTTTCATTTTAAACTGGCCAGCTTATCACAGCAGGCAAGCATCTCACTATGTGGTTGAAACAAAAAAATATATCTGAAACTTTTGCAAAGATGATTCTTCTCATCATTGGTACACAGAATGTGTGCACTTATGAACAACAAGAAATATAGTAGCTATAAGAGACATATAGCTCTTGTGAAAGAACTTAACAGATATCCTATCCAAATAGCAATTCTGAGTGAAACAAGGCTGAAAAATGAAAGTCACCTTACTGAAATTGGAGCTGGAATGGTCTCAGTGATGAGGAAAGTCACAAAGCTGGTGTAGATTCACAATAAAACATAGTCAACAAACTTGTATACCTCTTGAAAGGAATGAATGCTTGCCTGGATTTTGGATAATGAAGGATACTCTCATGTTTTCCTCATGAGTAATGGAATGAAACAAGGCTGTGTGCTTGCTCCTATGCTTTGTAGCATAATGTTTTCAGCAATGTTTTAGATACCTTCAACAAGGACAAAAATGGTACCCCTATTACCTACCATGCTAAGAGTAAATTATTTAATTTGAAAAGTCCACAAGATAACACTAAAGTGAAGGGAGACTTGGCAGGCAACTTTTTATTTGCAGATGATTTTGCATTCAATGTAGCCTTTGAGGCTGAGATGCAACAAAGTATGGATTGTCTCTTTGATGCTTGAGCCAATTTTTGGCTAACTATTAACACCAACAAAACAGAGGTTCTCCAGCAGCCAGCACTGCCGCATCCATATGTGGAACCATTGATTATAGCAAATGGAGAAATTTTGAATGCCGTGAATAAGTTCACTTAACTTGGCAGTATACTTTCCAAGGATGTATACATATATGATGAGGCTAACATATATTTCTAGAGTTAGCTCAATATTTGAGAGAAAGAGGTATTAGGCTACCTACTAAAATGAAGGTCTATGAGGTTGTTGTGCTAATCTCATTGCTATTGCCTGTAAAACCAGAACAGTATACCCGTGCCATGACAAAAGAATTTTGGAATTGATTGTGGGACATGGGAGACCCTGACACAGGATCATCCAGCACAATGTGCCTTCATCAAATAATGGATTGTGCTCTATAAGCGAAGCAGAATTGTGCAGTAGCTCAAAAGAAATATGAGATGCACAAATTTAGGGACATTTTTCTCTAAAATGGTCATATAGACTATTTGCACCCAACCTATTGTAGAGTCTTCCCAGCTCATATTGCCCTGACTGGCTATAGTTGGACACATTGTGCCTTGTTCCTGAAATCATGATGTCATTTTGGTTCTCTTCCAGCATGAATGACAAGCAACAGTAATTTCAAAACTAAACCCTGGTGTGTGTGTGTGTTTACCCTCCTTGTACTAGTTCAGATGAAAGTGATAATCTAGTCTACTAATGCTTGCTTCCTCTATCATTTTTTGTTCAAACATACACTTAAATATGAGGTATTTCCCCATTTTCTTCCTTCTTTCTTGGCTAATCCTTTCTCCCCTTACTTTTCTTTTTTTTTCTTTTAAAATGATTCATAACAGACTATCTCAGATCCTATCTTTTTAGCTCTCTCCATGATCCCTGCAGACATTAAAATTCTGAGGGAACTCTTATATCATACTTTCTTATTAGAATGTTACCACTTCATTGTTATGTAGGCCCTTCTGATTGATCCCTTCTATATACCTTTTAAGGTTTCTCTACTGTGGTTATATTCCATAGTTTTTGCTAAGCTTTGGTTTTTTTCATCAGGAATACTGGGAAGTGCTCTATTTCACTGAAATTCCATTTTGTCCTTTATAAAATTTTACTCAGTTTTTGTAGGTAAGTCATTCTTCGTTGTCATGGTTTTCAGATAGTTAAATGACACTTACATTAGTTCACCTTAATTGGATTTTGGGGGCAGCTAGGTGGTATAGCGGATAAAGTGTCATTCTTGCAATAAGTAAAGATTTATCTTCCTGAGTTCAAATCTGGCTTCAGACATTTAAAATATATTTCCACATTAGTCACAGTTGTGAAAGAAGAAATAGATCAAAGGGGGAAAACATGAAAAAATGAAATAAAAAAGTATGCTTCAATCTGCATTCAGTGTATCAGTTCTTTTTCTGGATGTTGATAACATTTTCTATCATGAATCCTTTTGTACTTCTCTTAGATCATTACTGTGTTTTTGAGAAGAGCAGAGTCATCCATAGTTGATTATTATATAATATTACTAATATTCTGTACAATGTTTTTCTGGTTCTGTTCATTTTGCTTTTCATTAATTCATATAATCTTTCCAGGTTTTTCTGAAATCTGTCACTTTCTCATTTCTTATTACATAATGGGTATTACATTCTTATACCACAATTTGTGTCACCATTCTCCAAATGATGGGCATCCCCTCAATTTCCAATATTTCACTACCATGAAAAAGGCTGCTATAAATAATTTTGCACATGTATGTCCTCCTTCCCCCCAACCTTTCTTTATTGATATATGGACATATTAGGGGTATTACTAGATCAAAAGATGTGCACAGTTTGGTTGCCTTTAAGGCATACTTACAAATTGTTCTCCAGAATGGTTGGATCAGTTCACAACTCTTCCAACAGTGCATTAAGTATCTTAATTTTCTCACATCCTCTCCAACATTTATTATTTTCCTTTTGTGTTATACTAGCCAATATGATAGGTGTGAAGTGGAATCTGAGTTGTTTTAATTTGTATTTCTCTAATCAAAAGTGATTTAGAGAACTTCTTTATATGACTAGAGATTGTTTTGCTTTCTTCATCTGAAAACTGTTTTCATATCCTTTGACCATCTATTAGTTGAGGAATGGGTTGTATTCTTGTAAATTTGACTCAGTTCTCTATATATTTGAAAAATGTGGCTTTTATTAGAAACACACAATATAAAGGTAGTTTCCCAGCTTTCTGCTTTCCTTCTAATCTTGGTTGCCTTGCTTTTATTTGTGCTTTTGTCTTTTAATTAGACAAATTCAAAATTTACTATTTTGCCTTTTGTAATGCTAGGTATCCCTGGTTTAGTCATGAACCTATAACTCATTTCATTTTTCCTTTAAAAATTTGGATGTCATACCATTTGGTTAATATATTCTTAGTATTGATATTACTTCATTATCAATGGTACTCTTTAGCAAGATGTAATTTCCTTCCTTATCTCTTTTAATTAGGTATATTTTTCTTTTTCTTTGTCTTAGATAAGGCTTGCTATCCCTGTTTTTTTTTAAATTTCAGTTGAATCATAATAGACTCTGCTCCAGCCTCTTACCTTTACTCTGTATGTGTCTGCTTTCAGTATATTTCTCGTAAACAACATATTCTCATTTTTGATCCATTCTGCTATCCACTTTCGTTTTATGGGAGAATTCCTTCCACTCACATTTACAGTTATGATTACTAACTGTGTATTTCCCTCTAAGCTGCTTTTCTTACTGGTCCTCTTTCTCCTTTTACTCCTCGACAACATTTTACTTCTATCATATTCCCATGTCTGCCCTCTCTTTTGTCATTCCCCTCAACCTCCCTCTACTTAACCTTCTCCTCTCCTTCTCTCCTGATGGGTAAGACAGATTTCTACATTTAACTGACTGTATATAAAGAACTAAAATTATATATCTTCCTGCTCCTCTATAATTACTGACAGCATTTTACCTATTGTGAACTCATAGAAAAATTTGCAACTCCCTCATGTAGCCATGTATTTCATCTACAATTACCTCTTTTGTATTAAAGAGGTATGTAAGAGTATAAACTTTAAGAGGGGAGAGGCTATGTCTTACTTAAGCTTTGTATCTCCCTGAGCACCTATTACAATGTTTTATGCACAGAAAGTGGTTATTATATCTGTCAAACTGAATTGTCTTTGTTTAAGAAAATTACATTTATTAGGCTTGGAAATATTTTTGAGTAAACAATAGATGTGATTGAAACAATATGAAAATCAGTTGAAAGAATAAGTTGTTTTAACCTGGCGAACAGAAGCTGTGTCAAGGATTGGGGGATTAATGTATAAGCTACCTATGTCCAAACATATGGATGGATATATTATGTCTAATAATAATTGCCAACATTTAAATGACACTCACTATGTGCCAGGCACTGTGCTAAAATACTTTACAAATATTATCTCAACTGGTACTCACAGCAATTCTGGGAACCATTAGAGATGAGGAAAATGAGGCAAACAGAGCTTAAGTGACTTGCCCAAGATCACACAGCCCTATATATTGCTATATATTGGAACTCAGATCATTCTGACTCCAGGGCCAGTGCCTGATCCATTGTGCAACCTATGTATAAGTCATACATTTTATATTTTATATATTATACATTGTATTATATGTATATTTGCACATATTATAAATAAATTTATATGTATATGGAAACATATATATATATATATATATACATATTACATACAGATACATATATACATAACTTTTGAAATTTACTGCAGACAGCATGGCTTGGATGGGTTGGCCACATTGTTTTAATGGTAAGCATACATTTGCCTAAAAGGCTATTTTATAGAGTCATACAAGGCAGGTTATCATTTGATGGTCAGAAGAAGCCATTCGAGGAAACTCCCAAGATCTTTTTGAAGAACTTTAGAATTGATTTTGAGACTTGGGGAAGCTGGCACAAGAGGACCCACCATGGCATACCTGCATCAAAGATGGTGATGGACTGTATGAGCAAATCACAATTTTAATAGCACAAAGGAAGTGAGATTTCTAGACATCCCCATCCCAAGTATTCAATGGACTGTGTGTGCTTCACCTGTGGCAGAGCCTTCTGAGCCCATGTTGGGCTGATCAGCCACAGCTGGACCTCCTATATCCTGATTCATCCTATTTGAGTATGAAGGACAAACAAAAACAATAACACCCACACTTATTCAAATCTGATTCAACTCTTTACTCCCCAGACTACTTTTTATTTCTCCCCAGTCTTCTTATGCTGTCAATTCTGTAACCTCTTTTTGGTGAGTTCTTCCCTGGAAACTCTGTTTGAGGACATATTCATATCAACCATACTCCTTTCTTCTTAGCTTTATGTTATCCCCCTTCTCCCCACTTCCCAGCTTTTCAGCTTCCTTTTATATGTTGTCTTTCCTCATTAGACTGTAAATTCCTTGAGAGCAAGGATTGTTTTTTTTTTTTCTTATATATGTATTCCTATTGCTTACCATAGTTCTTGGCCCTTAGTAAATACTTAATAATTTTTAAATCTATTTATCAGCCTACATATTCTTGGCCCAAAGGGAAGAACTTAAAGTTGCAAATATTAAATGGGCTTAAGAAATGGAAAATTACACAATTATAGCAGTTTTTCCCACTTAACAATTTTTTTCCAATTATATATAAAGATAGTTTTCAACATTGACTTTTATAAAATTTGAGTTCTATTTTTTTCTTCTCCCTTTCCTCTCCCCTCCCTGAGAAGGGAAGCAATCTTATATAGATTAGAAATAATTACATCATTTTAAAAGTGGATAGTTTACCCTTCTAGGTAGTAAGATTCCCATGCTGGAATGCTGGAAGCAGAAGCTAGATTATCACTTGCCAAGAATGTTGTAAGGAGGATTCCTGTACTCTGGGTTGGACTAGGTGACCTCTGAGGTCTATGATTCTGTGCATATGATTTTCTCTAATTAGGATAAATGACTGTTAGTAAATCTTCCTCCCTCTCCCTCCCCCTAGCCCAACTCTGCTTTTCTTCTTTTCCTACTCTTTTCTTTTTAAATATCCCTTTCCTTAGCTATTTTAGGGCAAGTTCCTGGAAAGTTGGATGGGCTCATTAGAGCAAAATGAGTCACCCAGTAACACAGCAAAGGCCTGAATAGGTTCGTGAGCTAAATAACCCAAGTGGGTTGACAAAAAAGGGTCGTTTGGTAGCAAGTGTATCTAATTTGGCAGCAGGGATGAAAAGCATTATCTTTTCTCAGTCCCTGAAGGGCTGCTTCATTCCAAATCTGTGTCTGTGCATCTAATGAGTGGCTAGAAGAATCCATGAGAATAATTCCTCAGCACAGTCTCAGCTCAGCTCTGGGCTTCCCAAGAGTCAGTAAAACATTCATTATAATTCATTCAGTGAAACATTATTATAATAAAAATCCTTGTCATAGCAATAGTAATAATAATAATAATGGTAGCGTGGGGCATGACATGATAGAGAGAGTGCTGGCCTTCAGTTCAGGAAGACTTGGATTCAAGTTTCTCTTTGACACTTTCACTGTCATTTCACCTCTTAAGGTTAAACTTTTACTACTTGTCATGTCTTCACCCAAAAATTTTTTACATGACACGGGATATATAAGTAAATAAAATAGGTATAGAAATCAAAAACTTACTGATAATAAATCATAATTTCATGACCCCACATTCAGTTATGACATCTCATGGGGGTCATGAGCCACAGTTTAAGAAGCAAATCTTAGTCTGGCTCAAAGACTATAAATGGCTGAGAAGGTGCTCACGTATTCTCCTTCATTAAACTATTTTTTAAAATTTTGTTATTCATTTTGTATATTAATATATGTATCCCTGGTCCCCCTCATGGAAGTAATTGATTGTTCAGCATTGGTAGGAGTTTTTTCATCAGGAATGTTAATGAAATCATGTTAAGGATTAAGTGACCTGCTCAGGATCACACAGCTAGTAAGTGTGAGACCAGATTTAAACTCAGGAAGCTGAGACTTCTTGACTCCAGGCCTGGCACTCTATCCACTGTGCTGCCTAGCTGTGATAATCAGTTAAGTCCCTTCTCATCTCTGAGACTTTCCTCAACTAAGATTACTTACCTCTTGGGGTTCATTAGGAGGAAAAAAGCCCATTGTAACTGCAAGATAATAACCAACAAAGATAGTAACTTCTGTGAGTAATGAGTTATTCTGGACTTTGAGAATTTTACTCTAGTTAATTAGATTCCTAAAACTAGTCTAATAAGGATAATAATAATAAATAATAATGATGATGATAATAATAGCTGAGATTTACTTAGTGCTTTAAGGCTCACAAAAAATCTTAAATTATATTACCTCATTTAATTCTCACTGCAACTTTATGAGGCAGATACTATTATTACCCCATTTTACAGATAAAAAAAAAAAAACAAAAAAGCAAAACAAACAAACAAACAAAAAAAAACCTGAATCTGAGGAAGGTTAAGTCACTTGTTCAGGGACACAGAGCCAGTAAAAGTGTAGTAGGATTTGACATCAAGTCTTATAGACTCCAGACAAGACCCAGAGAGGAAATCCCTTGGGGGTGTGGGGGTGGAGGGAGTGGGAGTGGTAGAGAAAGGTCTCTGCATCTTCTTTTTCTTTCCTAGCCCCACCTCTCCCTCAGATGACTTTGAGTTTGGGAGATCTCCATCAGAAGTCCCCTCAGAAGCCCCCATTAATGAGGTAGTTGTATTGTCCATCAGTGGCCAAGACAGAGAAAATGCTTGCAGATAGATTTAGAATGACATTTACCTAAGGATAGTGAAATTTTCAGGAAGAAGACCTATAATGGGAGAAATGCCAATTATGGATTTAACAGAGATTTGGGGCTTGGATCCTAGCATACAGAAACATCGAAGGGGAACTTTAAGAGAACTCTATAAAGGGAGATAAGAACTTTTAGTAACTAGAATCCTGAGATACTTCTTTGCTGAATGTCCCTGGGGACCTTGTGTGTGTATAAAAGGCAACTGTACTGTAGTTTTAGTCAGGAATATTTTTTAAACTGCTCCTCTTGCTACATTATTTTAGCAAATACCTTTTAAATATTATATATTTTAAACATTAAATTTTATATATTAGCAAATACCTATCAATGCTATATATTATTTATATATTAAATATTATATTTGGAAAATACATTTTATTTTTTATTTATTTTTTTTAATTAAAACTTTTTATTTGCAAAACATACGTATGGGCAATTCTTCAACATTATTCCTTACAAAGCTTTGTTACAAAATTCTTCCCCCCTACTCCCCACCCCTCCCCTAGATGGCAGGATATCCAGTACATGTTAATTATATTAAAATACTTGACAAATCGAATATATGTATACAGAAAAATACCTTTTAAATATTAAATATTATATATTACCAAATGCCTTTTAAATGATATATGATATATTAAATATATATTAGCAAATAAAATTTTAATATATATATTTTATATATTACATTATGCATTAATAAATATATATTTAAAGAAACTTTTAGTTCTAACTAATAACATTGCTAATGAGAAGGGGGCTTGTCCCATGAATTATAATATTAGAGAGTTAGCCCCTTAAGACTATCCCTAGAATCCCAATGATAGTAATTGTTTGGGGACATGATCCACCAACCATTAAAAATGGGAAGTAGTCCTACAGAAGTTCCTACAAAGAGAAGGAGCCAACATTTGGGAGTCCTCTATACCAATAAAATCACAGATCTAGTTCCCAAACGAGTTTTCCTTTTCGTTCCCTTTGCAACAAGCCTAATTTTGCAGCTTCTATCCTTTGGTCCTAGTTTTGCCTTGTGGGAGCAAGTCTAATGTCTCCTTCATATGCTAGAATTTTCATCTTTTGAAGATGTGGATCATGTCATACCACGATCTTCTCCAGAACAAACACCTGTCCTTTCAACTGATCATCATGAAATTGTGGTCCAATATCATCCTCCTTTTTGCCATCTTTTGAACATTCTCCAATTTATTACTGTCCTTCCTAAATGTGACTTCCACAATTGACCTAGATACTCCATGTGTGACCTGACCAAGACAAAGTGCAGGGATGTAATCACTTCCTTCGTCTTGGATGGTATGTTTCTCTTAAAAGTGACCCAAGATTGCATTAGCTTTTTTGGATATCATATGCCATTTCTGAGTCATAGTTAGACTGCCGTTCACTTCAGCTTCTGCTTCCCTCCCCCTGAATGAAACACTGTCTAGCCAGGCCTCCCTTATTTTGTACTTGTGAAGTTGAATTTTTTTTAAAAAAACTTAAGTGTAAGACTGCTTGTATCCCCATTAAATTTTATGTCATTCAATTCTGCTCAATATTCTAGACAATTGAAATCTGAGATTTTTCTGTATCCTGACTTTGTCATCCAGTTTAGCTATCCCTCTCAGCTTTGTGTCATCTGCAAATTTGTTAAGCCTCCCATATCCCAGCCAAGAGATAGTTGCCGTCTGAACTACCTTCAGACTCTGTCTCAATTTTGCTCTTCCTTTTGTTTCCCACTTCCCCTACCCTTCCTCTGAACCTTAATGTCTTTGGACTTTAATTTGGACTTTTACTCTAACATTGAATGGCAAGTTATCTTTGATATGTTGGTTTGATGTACCACCCAAAGATCTGGACATACACTTTAGCTCCTCACTAAGATATATGTGCCTTGGGCAGATGTTACAGGGAACTCTCAATTTATCCCCAAGGATTAGGGTTTGTAATTGTGGCTATGTTAACTATCTCTAGCAGATGCAGTCAGAGAGAAAAAAAAACCATAATCTTCCTCTCTCAGAAAAATATCCCTAGATTACACACAAGTTCCTCTGAGCTCAGTCCCCTTTGGAGTCCTTGGTGCCATAAGCATGCATGGAATTCTTCTCCTTGTCTACAGTTTGTCATTTCAATTCATCCAACATCTACCTTTAGAGAATCTTTTAAATATATGATCTGATGCAGAAACAAAGAAATACATTTGTAAAATTCTTTATTAGTTGTTCCTTACAATCTAAATCTCAAAGCCCTTGCCCTGGCAATTAAGATGTCCCATTATTTGATATAAATTAGTTTTACCATATTTTTCTTCCCCATTCTAATTCCTTGTGCAGATCCTACTCTTCAGCCATACTGGACTGCTTATTTGCCTCTCTGAACACATTATTCCCATTCCCATCATGCAGTCTTTTTCTCAAGCTGTTCCCTGGACTAGGAATGAACCCCTTCCCCCATCATCCCCATCTGTTGAGATCCTACGCATTCTTCAAAACTCAGCTTAAATGCTACCTCCTCTATGAAATCTGCCTGGATTGTCCCAGCTAGAAGTAATTTTTCCTTCATTTGAATTTCCGTACAATTTTTATTTTTGAGTGTGTGTCTACCTTGCATAGTCCTTTGAGGTTCTAGATCGTCAAACTTTAAATACATCTATCTTGGCAGATCTAATTCTCATTGGATAACCTATTCATTATTGTAATTATTTCAAATATGTCTTATTTTCTACTATCTTGTAACATCCCTAAAGGTAGATTATTCAAATTAAAAAATACCTCTTCCCCTAAGGTTTAACAGTACCATGCATCTGTTATACAATTTAACAAACATTTATTAGAAAACATCTCGGCACCCTACCCAAAAATCCCAGGAAGAGTAGGGAACTCAAAACTACTTTTCCTGCTTCCAGTCTAGGAATCACAACCATCACCCAGGGGAGCAACTCCTAGAGAGAAAGAGCCCAATATTCCCTTTTCCCCTCTATCACTAACAACCAAGAATCTCCAAAATAAAAATACCCAGGATCCCCAGACCTTCAACCCTGCTATCAGTCAAACTCTCTGCATGTATTGTCTAACAAAATAAGCCTTTGGAGAAGTCACCTGATAACTATTTCTGCAGGTATAAAGTCCCTGGCTTTCCATGAGCCACAACTACTGAAGACCTAGAGAAGAAATTTCTCAATACCATAATTCTTGGCACTAACAACTGCTTCAACAGATCTGATTTTACTATTGAAATGACAGCAGAAATGATGCATTACCATCTGTTTTGTGGCTCCATATTCAGAACCATCAGGCCTTTCCATCTAACTTATAGCTGAAACCTTCTATGTGAATTGTTTTTCCCTGTTGGAATGTAACAGTTTTTTGAGAGTAGGACTAACAGCTTCAGAGTAGAAATCTCTTCTTTTGTGTTTGTGTTCCTTTGCACACAGTAAGGACTTAACCATTTTTTTTCTTTTTCCATCTATCTAGTCATCATCTATCCCTTTTCTGTGCAGCTAATTATGCTGTGTATTAGAATATGAGTTTCCTGTCTACTCGATGGATAAGAAACAAACAGGGAAAACTATAATTGTATTAGTTATAGTACAAAATTGTATGTGTCATTTGGGAGAAAGATGATGTATCTTCTAGAAGATAAAGAAAGACTTCATGAAAATGATATTTGAATTGGATTTCAAACAATACCTAGGAACTAGGTGGCAGAATGAATAAAGCACTGGGCCTGAAATCAGGAAAAAAATCAATTAAAACTCTGGCTTCAGACACTTAACTAGCTGTAAGACCTTAGACTAGTCATTGAACCTGTTTGCCTCAGTTTCCTCAACTGTAAAGTGAGGAATATAATCTCAAGAACTTCGCAAGGTTGTTGTGTGGGTGAAATGACATATTTGTAAATTTTTTATCATAGTGCCTAGCATATACTAGGAGCTATACTAATACTAATTATGAGGAGGACAAAGAGGAGGAAGAGGAGCAGCAGCAGTAGTAAAAGGTGTGCTGGAGGCAGCTCAAACTGGTTTATGAAAGCTGATTATTTAATTATTGATGTGAGTTGATTATATCTCAGCAATTGGCAAGTGCTAAAAATCAGGACTTGGATAATGGATTTACTGATTTTCTAGATTTAAGAAAGTAATGAAGAAAATGTTAATGAAGCATATTGAACTTAAAAGTGTGTCAAGTGAGCATACTACCCCTCCTTACTCTAGCAGATTGTTAAACATTTACCAGCACATTGCTGAGTAGGATGCTTATTGAACAAATGAATGAAAGGCTAAACGTGTGTTTATATAATGTACAAGTTAAAGTGAGTGCATTTTAAAGGTGAGATCTGTGTGGAAGGAATGAGCAGGCAACTAGGGAGGCATGCGGTTATTCACTGGTAGGATTGCCATGAGCAGACAAAGCTGTTTATCACCCCCTGCTCTTGATTTGATTGCTTACACCTCCATGGCTTCCCACATGCTGTTCCCTCTGCCTGGAACATACTCTTCTTTCCCCTAATTAGAACATACAAGAGTTTAAGAAATGCCACACTGAGTCAGATTAATGACCCTTCCAGTCTTACATTCAGTTTATGACAAGGGCAGACTCAAAGAGTTGTAGAAGTTTAGAGTACTTGAAGAATAAGGTAATTGCCTTCTGTGGAGTTCTCCCTTGAAGATCTGAATTTGTTAAAAATCCTTCTTGACCTTATTTATATTTTCTATATGGAAAGTCTTTTAAGGTAATGGGTTTACCTTCGTTACTTTTCAGTGTTTCCAACAGAACTCCTGTTTACTGGTTCCCAAATGTTATTGGTTCTGTAGTTCATATAAGGTCTCACATATTTCTATTCTTATTTACGGTTTTACATTTGTTTTGGGTCTCTATAGCTTATCTACTTAAATGCCCCCATCTTCCTTGCCACCAGGGTTCTAGGAGCATCCCCGAGGAAAGCAATTTTCTAATATGATCAGCTTGAACTTTAACTGGTATGCTTCCACCCAAGATTATTAATTGGGAATTGTCCAATTAGCCAGCCTTTAAGTATTTTTTAGAAAGGAGTATTTAATAAAGTGATACAATAAGCAGAGTTCCTGCAAAAGATCCCTACCCCAAGTCTGTGACATATTGTCTCTTGCCACCCCCACCTCCTTACTACATAGAAGCCAGGGGAAAGTGCATTTAAGCTTAGAAAACACATGTGGCAAAGGGGCAATTCACAGCTCTCATTCAGGTAGTACTCAAGAAGTGCCTTGTTAACAGAATGAATTTGTATCTAGTCTTCCTGGCAAAAGATAATCTGCTAATTTCTATCGTGAAGGGGCTGATGAAAAAACCACTAAGAAGCACTTAGGTGCCTACTAAGGTGACAAACTTAAATCCTGGCACTACTTTAAGATTTACAAAGTACTTTACGTGCATGTTCTCCTTTGAACTTCACTATAACCTTATGAGGCAGGTGCTATTATTATTACACCCATTTTATAGGCAAAAAAACTGAGGCAAGAGAGGTTATATATAGAATATAGGGAGAAGGAAAAATCAAGAATGTATATGAAGTCATGGACCCAAGTGACTAAAATAATGATGCTGCCTTCAGTAGAAATGAAAACATTTAGAGGTTGGATAGATAAGATAAAAAGACAATTCTTGGATAAGCGTTTTCAGACTCTCTGAATCTTGTGACATGCCTTTGAGGAAAGAACATGCCAGGAGAAGAGTTAGGACACAGACATAAATAAATCTAATACAAAGTAGAATATGACAAATGCCTTGAGAGAAACACAATATAGTATGACAGTTGAAAGTTAGGAGATATTCCTTCTTGGTGCAGGAAATTTAGGTTACCCTTAATTATTAATCACCTCTTAATTATTTGTACATGTGGTATACACTATTAAATAATAATAATTGATAACACAATAATACTAGTTAATAACAAAATAACAATAATTATTTTAAATATTCTGTATTAATCATTGGACAATTTGCTTTAGAACTAGAAAGAAGCACTGAGATCATTTAATCCAAATTTCTCATTTTACAGATGGAATCTGCATCTCAAAATGAAATAACTTGTCCAAGGTCACACATAAATAATAGAAGAGGTGAGATTTGAATACAAATCTTTTCATGTCAAACCCAGTGAGTGTTGTTGAATTCAATCATATGTCCTTCTACAGAGAAAGGCACAGAAACTGAATATTCATCTGTCAACTAAATTAAAGGTTTTAATTTTTCATGGTTGTTAAAATACTATGCAAATAGTCTGTTCTTATAACCTATCTTTCCAGTTTTACTATCTGTTACTTCTTTTATACATACTTTGAATATGCCAAATTGGTCTTGCTATTCCTCATTACATACCATCTCCTGTTTTTGCCTTTGCACAGGCTGGCCGCTATGCTTGAAATGATAATATTTTTGTTTTTACCTCAGGGAATCCATTAAAAGCACCACCTTCTAGGTGGGGTGTTTTGTGATTATTCCAGATTCTGGTGCCTTTCCTATCTGAAATTACCCTGTATTTACATTGGACATGTTTTGTTTATACTTTTATTTCTACATGCCATGTCTCCCAATAGAATGTAAGTTCCTTGATAGAACTCTTGGAGGTAGAAAATTGAGATACTAATACCTTGTTGGTACAGTTGTGAACTGTCCAGCCATTCTGGCAAGCAATTTGAAACTATAACTAAAGGACTATAAAATTGTGCCTACCATCTAAGCCTCTACCCTAGCAATACCACTGCTAGATCTGTATCTCAAAAAGATCAAAGGTAAAGGAAAAGGACTTATTTGTACTATGATTTTTAGCAGCTCTTTGTTGGCAAAGAATTGGAAATTGAGGGAATACCTATTAATTGGGAAATTGTTGAACAAGTTTTTTTAATATGATTGTCATAGAATACTATTGTTCTATAAGAAATAATAAGCAGCATGTTTTCAGAAAAAAACTTGCAAAGATTTATATGAACTTGTGCAAAATTAAGTGAGATCTAGGAGAACACCACACAGAGCAATTGTAAGGCTGATTGACTATCAATGGCTTAGATACATCAAGAAAATGATCAAAGACAATTCCAAAGGATTTATAATTTAAAAAAAATGCTATTCACCTCCAGAGAGATAACTTATGAACTCTGAGTTCAGACTGAAGCACACTTTTTAAAAACTACTTTCCAAGATTTTTTTGTCTGTTTTCTTTTAACAACATGGAAATATAATTTTCATTACTTCACTTTTCTAGTTTTTTACTTATTCAGTACATCAAAGCTTATGTTAATGACCATGATGATGATAATAATGAATCACATTTATATACTACTGGACACATTTATTTATATACTAGGTATTGTACTAATTATTTATTTTAAAAGTTTGCATATATAATTAAATTTGAGACCCATGGGATAGGAATTATTATCTCTCTCTTGCAAATAAGACAATTAAAACTTTGAGAAGTTATGTCACTTATTGGCAGCCACATGATTAATAGGTTGCAAATAGGGAAGAAAATCCCAAGTCTCATAAGTCTAGTACTTTTTTCCAAGCCTTCCTTCTAGAGCATTTGCTTAAAATCCCTCTGACCCATGAAGTCTTCTTTTTACCTATCATTTGGACTTTTTTCACTTAAAAACCATATTTTGTACAAGGTACCCACTAAGTGGCTCTCTAGTCTTTTCTTGAAGACCCCATTGGAGTGAGGGGACAATTGGTATTTCCTAAGGCAGTCCATTCAATTTTGAAACATCTCTAATTGCCAGGAAGTTCTTCTTAGCATCAAACCTAATTTTGCCAATTTGCCGCTTATATCTACTGTTCATAGTTAAGCATTTTGAGACAAAAAAGGCAAGTACAATCTATCTTTCCACTTGACAACACTTCAAATACTTGAAGACAACTATCACATCTCCCTTAAATCTACTGCTTTCTAAGCAAAGCATTTCTACACTTTTCTACTAATTAGATTATAGATGAATTTGAGACTTTGCCAGCCTGGTTATTCTCCAAATATCCTCTAGCTAATTATTACCCTTCCTAAAATTTGGTGCCCACCTCTCCCTGCCAGTTTCCAGCCAGCTTTGTACACATCAAAACAAATTGTTTAGACACTCTTTTGCCACATTTGTCACATATATCCCATGGGAAAGAAACCAGATGTGTAAAATGGGTATAATAAAAGTGCCATCATAAAGTTATTGTAAAAATCAAATGAGATTGCATGAAGCAGATTGAAAATCTTTAAGCATTATATGTTTGTTATTATTGTTATTTAGTTCATGTCAAAATATATTACAATGATTGATTCCTCACCCTCCATCTTCCAACACTATTGCTTTGCCACACAACATTAATTTCTTTGGGAGAAATGGTTTCTTTATAAAGTTATATGATTATTATCCTGTTACCTTCTAGGTATTGTCAACTTGACTGAGATTCCACAGTTTATAAGAGTTCTCTCAAGAAAAAACCTTCCAATCTTGAAAAGAAAAGTAGGAGTGTGTTACCCTATTCTTCTAAGTATTGAGGTGTATTTTCTTAGTTTTACTTCTCAGGATTGAAAATGAAAAGGGCAAATGAGGATAATATGGCTCAAGTATCGATTAGTTATGAACTGGTTAGCATGGTGCTAGCAAGGGGTAGTATATGGTAGTAAATATAGATATATTTATAGGCTTAAAACTGTGAAAGCTAAAGAGAAACTTAGAGACCATCTAGCATGAGTAGACAGAAGCTCAGAGATATAAAAGTTCCCTGCTCAAGGAAGTGCCTTCCTCAAAACTAGAATTAGTTTTCTTTCAAGCATTGGACCTTGTCAAGCCCAGAGGAGAATTACTTTCAATTGGAAAATGGCTGAACAAATTGTAGCATGTGATCATGATGGAATACTATATGCTATACTGTGCTATAAGAAATGATGAACTCATTGAACAGAAAAACATGGCTAGAGTTGCACAAAATAATGAAGAACAAAATAAGCAAAACCAAGAGAATATTGTATACAATAAAACAATATTGTTTTAAGAACAACTTTGAGTGACTTAGTCATTTTGACTGTTATAAATACCCAATCAGCTACAAAAACTTATGAAAGAAGATGCTATCTACATCCAGAGAAAGAACTAATAAATATATGTGTAGAATAATTAAATGCACATACATACATATAAACACACACACACAAGCATATTTGTATCTAATGGTAACCATTATAGGGTGGGAGAATGAAAGAAAGAAAAAAAGGAGAAAAAAGAAAATTACAAGAAAATTTTATTATACATTTAAAAGGAATTTCAAGTTGTAATAGATTTGTAGTTTCACATATAATCATTTTTTTTTAATTCTACTATTTTAGAGAACTGCTTGTGTTATTTTATAAATTGAGAAAGACACAGAGAGAAAGAAGGTGAAAAGGAGAGGAAAGGTAGAGGGAGAAAGAAAGAGAGAGACAGAGAAAGTAGCGAAGGAGAGAAAGACAGACAGAGAGAGAGACACAGAGACAAAGAGAGACAGAGAGAGAGACAGAGATAGAGACAGAGAGATGGAGAGAGAGAGATTGAGAAACAGAGAGAAAGACAGAGACAGAGAAACAGAAAGGAGACAAAGACAGAGAGAGACAGAGGGAAACAAGAGAGAGAGAGATAGAGAAACAGACAGAAAGAGAAAGGGAGAGAGGAGAGAGAAGAGAGAGAGAGAAAGAAAGGAAAAGAGAGAGAGAGAGAAGAGAAAGAGAGGAAGAGAGGAAGAGAGAAGAGGAAGAGAAAGAGACAGAGACAGAGAGAGAAAGAGAGAGAATCATTAAAATGCACTTGATCCATATTTCTCCATTGGTTACCAAATTGGCTGTAATTTGCCTCCAGGTGTCCTTTGTGTGCTTAATTGCCTTGATGCACCTATTGCCTTCTCCAAAATCCTATTCTCTTCCCAGCTCTCTCTCAGCCTTGGCTAAGGAGTACCTCTTTTGATGTGAATGCATATTTCATAGAATGATGAAATCAGACTCTTAAAATTGCAAACTTAGTTTAACTCATACTTAAGCACTTGTCACTGACAAATAGTCATTCAATCTCTGCTTGACTCCCTCACTTCTTATAAAGAAAACTTACTCTATTTTGAGCAGAAACTTGTTTTTCTCTTGCTTTCGCCTTGTGTCTAATTCTTCTCTCTAGACACAAACTAGACAAATCGAATCCCTCCTTCATATGCTCTTTCCTTCTTTGCCAGTAGCTAGTATGTTTCCAAGTTCAACACCTCCAGTTCCTAATATTCCATAGAGGATCTAACTCATTACCTAATCTGGACACCCTCCTCTAAATAAATTCTAGCTTTTCAGTATCCTTACAAAAACTGTGGCAACTAGAATTGTACTATATCCAGCTACATGGACTTGTACATGTGGTTTGAAGAGGTTAAGGACAGTGAGACTATCATCTCACTCATTCTGGACTCTGTGCTTCTATTAATGAAGCATAAAATTACATTAGCTCTTTTGGCTGCCATATTATAACACTGAGCCAATGGATCCCTAAAACTCTAAAGCACTCTCTCCTATACACTGTTTTCAAACCACAGATCCTCCATGATCTATCTACATGGAGGATGTTTTTTAACCCAAGAATGGAATTAAATTTGTAATACTCCTAAAAGAGGATTTCATGGTATTGTAAGAAAAAGAAAAGAGATGGAAGCAAAAATCTTAAAGATACAGCAGAATTTAGAAGCCACCTATGACAATCAAACCTGAACAAGAATCTATTCAACAATCAAGCCATTCTCCAATTGATAAATGGTCAAAAAATATGAACAGGTATTTTTCAGATGAAGAAATTAACCATTTCTAGTCATATGAAAAGGTGTTCTAAATCACTATTGATAAGAGAAATGCAAATTAAGATATATATATTGAACAGAATATAGTCAAACACAGAACCACATGGTGTCTACTTGAAACATCCTTGAAGTCATCATTAAATCTTTAATATATTTTCTTATTCAGAACATGTAAATACCTTTAATTATGCTCTCATCTATTATACATTTGGCCACAAGAATAGCAGGAGAAGCACTTTCTAATTATTTTTCCCCTTTTGTTCAAAGGGTCTGTAGAATTTTTTTAATGACAATATTCCTTCATTTTCTGCCTTCATTGATTTTCAACTAAATGTATCTAATATGCTTCATTCCTCTGGTTCCTCAATTTCCTCACTTGGGTATGTCTTCTGAACATGTAATGTCACTCTTATTTGTCTTCACGAGCACATTTTTAAAAATTTTCAAAACATATGCATGGATAATTTTTCAAAATTGACCCTTGCAAAACCTTGTACTACATATTATGTATCTATTATCTATTCTATTTTAAAATACCTTTCTCTTTTTAATTCCAATGTATTAAAGATCCCTCTCAGTTTGTGTATCTGAAAATGGCCAGGGAAAGCAATAATACAATTATTGCAATAATTTAAATAAGAGGTGAGGAAAACATGAACTATGATGGTGCTTGAGTTGAGAAAAAGAAATCCTTTTAAGTGTAGTATAGAGAAAGAATTTACAAGATTGAATGACTAATTGGATATATGGGGTGAGGATGAATACAAAGTTTTAGACATGGGTGATTGGAATGATAATGGTTTCCTTATAGCCTTTTTAGAGACAATGTTAAGTTCAAAATATCCATTAGGCCTTTGATGATGGAAGACTGGAGTTTAGAAGAGAAACTAAGCCTGGATAAATTAAACCTCTAGAGTTGATGGCATAATCACAAAGGAGAAAGGAAAGAAAAAGACCAGTAAAAGGGAGCAGACTATCCTGCCCACTATGACAAAAGTAGGAAGCAGATATGTTCTGCCTTAATTATGCCAATGGCATATGAGAAAATACTGAGATGCCAATGAAACAAGGGCACATACCAGTATAATTATTAATAGGCTTATTAAGGTTAATAAGGTTGATTGGATTGTTTAAGGTAATTTATTCAGAAGAGGCCAGTTGTTTTTTGAAATAGCAAGACAAAATATCACTTTGGATCCCCACAACAACTCTAGGCTAGACCAGGTATTATATAGAAACAGAACAAAAAAGGCATAGTGCCAGGGATGGCTCAGGGTCACATGCAAATGTTCTTATGGGATAGTTGGAACTTCTTTTGCTGTTTACATTTATTTAAGGTAGTTTACACTCTGTGAAATTTGAGGTCACCTTTGTAGTTTCTGGCCTACCTCTGTACACCTAGGACAAATTTTTGAGATAGGGCATTCATAGTTAATGGGAATAACATGGATACAGATCTAGCTAAAGAGACTAAAAAGGAACAATCAGACAAGTAATATGAGACTTTAGAGTTATCACGGTGGCAAAAACCCAGAGGAGAGAGAAAGTACACACAATGAGGAGTTCAATAACGCCAAATGAGATTGAAAGGTCAAAAAAAATTAGACTCCTATGATCCCACCCCAGTAGAGATGCCACCATCTTTTTTTTTTGCAAGAGTAACAAAATGCTTTTGTTTCAAACTCAGTATCATCTATCCCAAGGATTTTCATCAAATCAGTATATTGCTCCATATTTTCCATATAAATTTTCCAATATTTTACAATTTGGGAATCAGGATCCTAATGTGTTCAGGAATGAAAAGTCAAACTAACTTATCTGGAGTAGAGTTCTTAAAGGTTTAGGTTAATGGATGTTAGAAGTCAATGCAGAGTTGATTTCTAAATCTTAAATCCTTAATTTCCCCCAATCAAATAAATAGACAAAAATAAAAAAAAATTATGAAATCTTGGCCATCTCAACAATTTTATGGAAGAAGTTGTTCCAGGTTCCCTAAGGTAACATGACACTTTCAAAGACAAAGAAATACAAATCATAAAAGAATTCTGTGAATTCTTTTTTCCAGTTAACATTTCTCTTAAACATAAAGATTATTTTTTACAAGGAAGTGTAAAGCAGTGGGTAAAATCCACAAAAATGTTCCAAAATCTCCATCCTACAGAGCAGGCTTTTGGAAGAAGTTTCACTTTGTGATGAAAATAAACTTACCAAGCAATCAAAATTGAATCATAGAATCTAAGGGAATGAAGAGACCACAGAGGTCATTTAATTGCCTAAAGTATGAATTCCCCCTACAATCTCTTCTTCAGGTGCTTCCCTTATTTGGAATTCAATATCTCATGAGATAGTCCAATCCATAAAAGGGCAGCTCTCATCATTAGGAGTTTTTTCTTTAAGAGACTTGAAATCCATCATGTAGTGTTTATTGCATACTCATGTTCTCAAATGAAATTGACCTTCATAAGTACATAGGAATAGCCTTATTTTTCTCTAATCAACTATCACACTTTCCCCTGGGACTACTTTACAAACTTTTTCATTTTTCTCCTAGCCTGACAGGCCAACCTTTCCCCTCCCTCAGCAGAGCATCTCACCTTCAACTTCAATTTCTCTAAATCACCTCCCAAGATGATTCTCTTTTCCCCTACTCCACATCATGAGACTACTCTACATCATTCCTTATTATGTTCTCTTTTGTTTCATACTCTGAAAGGGAAGTTATACCACCTCCTTACTTATGATTTTGATGTTATTTCCTTTATTCTCTATCAGGAGATTGAGCCTTGATTACTTTTAGATATAATGCTGATCCTGGAGTCAGGAAAACTTGAGTTTATATCTGGCCTGAGACACTTACTAGCTGTGTATCTTTATGCAAATCACTTAACCTCTACCTCAGTTTCTTCATCTATAGGGATAATAATAATACCTATCTCCCAGAGTTGTGGTGAGGATCACATGAGATAATAATTGTAAAGCATTTAGCACATTGCTTGGCAAATAGTAAGTGCTATCAAACAATGTTAGCTGCTATCATCATCATCATCATCATCATCATCATCATAATGCCTAGCCACAGGAATTTACTAATATTTTGATCTTGCAAAAGTCCCTTAATCTTTCTGTGTATCAGTTTCCTCAAATATAAATTGGGGTAATAATATCACCTACATAACAGGGTTGTTGTGAAAATAAAATATTATATTAATAAACCATATTGCAACTTTTAAATTAATATATAAGAAGTAGATATTGTTTCCTTCGCACATTCTTGCTCTCGTTGTTTTCTGGCTCCTTTTCAAATTTTTTACAAAAAAACAAAATTTTTACCATTCATAGAAAAGAAAAATCCAAGCATCATTGCCTTCAAGGGACCTTTGTGTTTATCTAGTCCAACTCATTCCTGAAAAAGGATGCTCTTTTTAACTTTACAGATTAGTAGTCATCCTGCCTTTGCTGAAAGGCTTCCCATAAGGGTGAATCTACCATGTCTCAATATAGCCTATTCCAACTTTGTTAACCCCAATTGTTAAGAAATGTAGCCTTCTATCAAGCCCAAAGTTGCCTCAAGTGGTTCAATTTAATTCAATTCAATTTTAGATTCATCAGGCACAGTGCTAGATGTTGGATATACAAAGACAAAAACAAAGTAATCCCTTCCCTCAAGGAGTTTATATTTTACTTTAACATGCCCATGAATAAGGAAATACAAAATAAATGCAAAATAAATTTAGGGTTAGAAAGGTTGATAATTATAAGATCTCAAACTGGAAGAGACCTTATAGGCCATCTAGTGCAACCCCTTTATTTTATACATGAGCAAACTGAAACCAAGAGATATTAAAAAATTTTCCCAAAGTCATCCAAGTAATAAATAGTAGAATCAAACTGAGCTAAAGTCAGGTTCTTTGGCTTAAAATCCAATAACTTTTCAACTACACAACAACAGAGGGAGTATGGAAAGATAGAAATATTCCCAGGGTGGGAAAGTAAACTTGGGAAAGACAGACCCATCTAGACCAAAGGTTTTTAATCTTTTTTGTGTCATGGACCCCTTAGACAGTCATACAAAACCTGTGGACTTCTTTCCAGAACAGTATTTGTTGTTTGCATCCATAAGGGAAAGAAATGCTAACTTTTAAGTAAGAGGTAAAACTTAATATAATTTTTCCCATGCAACATCATGGACCCCCTAAAATCTATTTATAGACCACTTTGGGATCTATCAGTCATAGAAGAACCTCTGACCTACAAGCAGGGATTAATCCACACTGGCAAATGCATAAGTGAGGATCATAAAAATGAAGAATATAAAATAGCCCTTGAGTTTATTAGTTAGGGTAATTCAAGAGATTTTTCAGTTAATTGTCAGGATTAAAAAGATAATTGAAATGCATTAAATGATTGGGAGATGGGCACATAAAGGCAAGAAATTTAGACAACTATTTTTCTAGGAGTTTAGTCATGAAGGGGAGGAGAGCTATAGGAAGATATCTTGAATGTATGAAAACTTAGCTGAAGGATTGTTTTTAACTTAGAACATGATTTTAACATATTGAGTTTGAGATGTCTATGTTTGAGATCTCTAAAAGATAGTCAACGACAGAGGACTAAATCTCTGGTGAGAGACCAGGGCTGTAAAGGAGTCATCTGCATGGAGATAATTAAACCCATTGGACCTGATGAGGCCACAATGAAAGAATATTGAGAGAAAAAAGGAAGGAAGGAATGAAACAAGCATTTGAGTGCCTATTATCATTGAGCACTGCTTTTAGAACTTTACAAATATAATCTCATTTGATCCTTATAAGAATCCTGGGTTATAGTTCTATTATTATTCCCCATTTTACAGTTAAGGAAACTGAAGGCCCAGGACAAAGCCTTAGTGTCCATACACAGTTAGGAGTCAGAATATAAATGATTATTCAGCAAAGGAGATAGAGAGGGAACACTCAGATAGGCAGGGAGACAACTAAGAGCAAGTTGATTCCCAAAAACCCAGAAAGAGGAGTGATTTTTTGGGAGGAGATGATTGTCAATAAAGTAAAGAACTGCAGACAGATCAAAAGACATGAGTTTTAAAAGTACTGAGAAAATGCAATTGGATTTGGAAAATAAGTTGATTTGTAATTTTGGGTGGGTTTGTAGGCAATTTCAGTTGTGTGATGAGTTTGGATCTCAAATTGTGATAGATGGATAAATGAGTGAGAAAAGAGGAAGTAGAAGTCATAAATAGAGACAGTAGTTTTTAGTCTCTTAAAGTGCTAGATGAATACTTTGAATCCTCCAGGAAAAGACATTGGGAATGCCTCTGATTGCTCCCCAATGACTGTCTGATGAGTGGTTATCTGAGACTTAGGAATATGGACTCTAGTCAGAGAAACTGTCTGTCTCCATTGTAAGAGCTCACACTTATGTAGTGCTTACTCTGTTCCAGGAACTGGGCTAATTGCTTTTCAGATAATATCTCCTTTGATGCTCACAATAATCCTGTGAGGTATGTATGACTATTAACCCCAATTTGCAGATGAGGAATCTGAGGTTGAGAGAGTTTCAGTGATTTGCCCAGCATCATATATGTGATGTGTCTAGCAGGTGTCTGTCTGAAGCCAAATTGTAACTCATCTTCCTGTGTTAGTCTAAAGGAATGAGTTTTGTGATGATACCATAATTTTTTCTTATGATAGCTTTTTATTTTTTTTCAAAAACATGCAAAGATAGTTTTCAACATTTACCTTTGTAAAACCTTGTGTTCCAAATTTTTTTCCTCTCTCTCTTTCTCATCCCACTCTAAGACAGTAAGCAATTGGATTAGATTAAAATTATGAAATACTTCTAAACATATTTCTATATTCATAATGCTGCACAAGAAAAATCAGATAAAATGTGAAAAGAAAAAAAGAAAGAAAAATAAGCAAATAACAGCAAAAAGGTGAAAATACCATGCTTTGGACAATATTCAGTTCTCTTTCTGGTTGCAGATGGATCTTTCCATCACAATTCTATTGGAATTGCCTTGAATCATTTCATTCTTCTATTAAAAAATGTATTTATTTTTAGTACATGTTGCTTTATGAGATAAAGCTTTATCTCATATCCCAGAGCTTTATGAGATGGAGCTCTGGGAAGGCTAAGAAGAACCAAGTCTTACATAGTTTATCATCATACATTCTTGCTGTTATTGTATACAATGTATTCCTGGTTCTGCTTGTTCATGTAAAATTTCCCAGGCCTTTCTAGAATCAGATTGTTCATTTTTATAGAATAATATTCTATTATCTTTATATACCACAACTTATACAGTCATTCCTCAATTGATGAGCATCTACTCACTTTCCAATAGAGGTTAATGACTTGCCTACAGTCAAGCGACCCCAAATGTTCATATGGACTATTTCTATCTGATCTGTGGCAGAGCATTCTGAGTTCATATTGATCTGATCAGCCACAGAAGAGAAACACTGCAATTCAACTCTAACATAGTGATGTCATTTTGGTCCTCCTTGAGAACAAACCAACAACCAACAAAGTGACTGAGGTCATATTTGAACAAGATGTTAACTTTAAAAATTCAGCCTTACCAAGTGATTCCTTTATGAAGTATGAATCAATCCCTTCAGTAAAGCAGAGATATGTGACTGAGCAGAAAATCAACCATGCCTCTGAGCACAATTAAAAAAAAGGTATTAACTTTGTAGGAAGTTCCAAGCCATTAGTAGAGAAAGAACAAACTCCTAGAAAGGAAATCTCTTTGAAGTAGTAAGGGAAGGAGGATGTTTCTTTTTCTTCTTTCCCCAATCCTCACCATCATGTATCTTTAAAGTGAATCATTCAATAAGTAGGGAATATTACTTCTGGCAGGGAGAAACAGCACATATTCCATAAAAAGTAAGGGAATATAAAAGGAGTTGAGGGGAGAGGTTACTTTGAGGAATTGGTCCTGTAGCAGTAGAGAAGAGAGCAGGATATGCAAATGATCATATCCCAGAAATTTAGGTGTAACCTTGCATAAAAGGGAAACATCATGAGACTAAGAAGAAAGAAAGGATTTTCAGGCTCTGTAGGACCAGGAATTGTGAGTTACAATTCAGTTACACTCTAAGTTTGAGCCCATTCCTAAAGATACTATACATATTTTGGGGGATAGAGCCAAGATAGTGGAGAGGAAACATCTTTTTTTGAGCTCTCCCCATGTTCCTCAAATTAACAGCAAATCAAGCTTTTGAACTGGTTTTGGAGTAAGAGAACCCAGAAATATTTGGAGTGTAACAAATTTCCACAGAAGATAATTTGGAAAATCTCCAGAAAAGGTCTGTTTCAATTGGACATGGAGGGAGATAGGCCAAGAGCAGTCAGTACAGAGACCTAGAGTGGTGAGGAATCATGGATATTCTTCACCATGAGCTAGGGAATCTACCAGGAGGAATCTACAGCAGTATTAGCTACTCTTTCCTAGTTTCAAGCCAGTAGGATCAGCAGATTAGCTGTAAGATATCCTACACAAATAAAAAAGCAAATAGTGAGCCCCCAAACCCCAGAATATTGGGACTTGGCCATGCCCACTCAGCACTGAAAGCTAGTCAGCACTGGTCCAGTGCATCCACTGTTGCCCGTAGAGGAAGCTTAAACAATCTTCCCTCTACCCAAAAAGCAGATCTCAACCTTTAAAAAAATGAGCAAAAAAGCAAAAAGAATTTTGACCATAGATAATTTTTATGGAGAAAGAGAAGAACAGATTTCAAACTCTGAGGACATTAAAAGCAGATCAGTCTTCAGATGAAGCCCCAGAGTGTGAAATGAATTGATCTCCATCTCACAAAGCTCTCTTGGAAGAATTCAAAAAGGATCTTAAAAGAGAGTTAGAAGAAAAATGGGGAAAGGAAACGAGAACTTTGCAAGAGAATTTGGAAAAGAAAACAGAAATTATCTGAAGAAAACTCCTTAAAAATAGATTTAATGAAATGGAAAAAGCATATAACTCCTTACAAATTAGATTTGACAAAATGGAAAAAGAAAACAACTTCTGGAAAAACAGATTTTGTGAAATGGAAAAAAATCCATAGAACAAAACAACTCATTTAAAAATTTAATTGACCAAATACAAAAGGAGCTAAGAAAGGTAACTGAAAAAAACAAACCACTAAAAATTCAAACTGAAAAAATGAAAATAAATGACTCAATGAGACATCAAGAATCAGTCAAACAAAATTAAAAAATGAAAAAAATAGAAGAAAACATAAAATAACTCATTGGAAAAACAACTGACCTAGAAAATAGATCTAGGAGAAACAATATAAGGATTATTGGACTTTCTGAAAACCATGATGGAAAAAAAAAGAACCTAGACATCATCTTTCAGGAAATCATCAAGAAAAACTGCCCTGATATCCTAGAATCAGAAGCTAAAGTAGCCATTGAAAAAATTCACCAATTACTTCCTAAAAGAGACCCCACAATGAAAACTCCAAGGAATTTCATAGCCAAATTTCAGAATTATTGGACCAAGGAAAAATTATTGCAAACAGCCACAAAGAAACAGTTTAAATATCAAAGAGCCACAATCAGGATTATCCAGGACCTAGGAGCTTTCACCTTAAAGGATCAAAGGGCCTGGAATCCGATATTTCAAAAGGCAAAGGAACTTGGATTGCAGCCAAGAATCAACTATCCAGCTAAATTGAGTATTATCTTTCAGGAAAGAAGATTGAGATTCAATGATACAAATGAATTTCATTTAGTTCTGATAAAAAGACCAGAACTGAACAAAAAATTTGATCTCTGAATACAGACCACAAGAAATGCATAAAAAGGCAAAAAAGGCAAGAACTCTTGAGAACTATATCTCTATTATGGGTATACTTAGAGAGTGCAGGTATAATTTGATTTTACTGTGATATAAAAAAGAAACTAATGGTAGAAAGGAGGTTGCACTGGAAAAAAAGGGAAACTGAAATAAAATGAGGAAAATTACATCTCATGATGAGGCAAAGAAGACCCATTATAGGTAAGGGAATGAAGGGAGGAGGATGAATACTGTGTGAATCTTACTCTCATCAGAATTTGCTCAAAAACAGAATATTAGACATCTTTGGTTTCACAGAGAAACTTGTCTCATCTTATAGGGAAGTGGGAGGGGAAAGGGGAAAGGAAAGGCTAATAAAAGGTAAAACAGAAGTATTAGGGGAAAGGTATAAGAAAGTGAGAGGGGCTGTAAAGGGTGAAGGATGTTTGAGGGAGGTGGTGGTCAGAAACAAAATATTGGGGAGGAGAGAAATGGGGAAATGACAGAGAAAAGCATAACTTGGGGTAAATAAGATGGCAGGAAACACAGAATTAGTCATTTTAACTGTGAATGTGAATGGAATGAACTCTTCCATAAAACAGAAATGGATAACAGATTGGATTAAAAGCCAGAATCCTACAATATGTAATTTACAAGAAACAAATTTAAAGCAGAGTGATACATTTAGAGTAAAGGTAAAAGACTGGAGCAGAACATATTATGCTTCAGGTGAAGTTAAAAAAAAAAAGCAAGGGTAGCGATCCTGATCTCAAATCAAGCAAAAGCAAAAATAGATCTAATTTAAAGAGGTAAGGAAGGAAACTATATTTTGCTAAAAGGTGCAATAGATTATTAATAGAGTAATATCCATACTAATATATATGTACCAAGTAATATAGCAAGTTAAGAGAGTTTCAAGAAGTTGCAAAACTAAAATAGTGGTGGATCTCAACCTTGCTCTCTTAGAACTAGATAAATCAAAGGACAAAATAAATAAGAAAGAATTTAAGGAGGTAAAAAAAAAGTTAGGTATGATAGATCTTTGGAGAAAATTGAATGGAGACAGAAAGAAATATACTTTTTTCTTGGTGGTTCATAGAACCTATACAAAAATTGATCATATATTGGGGCATAAACCTCAAAATCAAATGCAGAAAGGCAGAAATAGTAAATGCATTTTTTTACATCATGATTCAATAAAATTATATTCAAGAAAAGGCCAAGGGAAAATAGACCAAAAAATAATTGGAAACTAAATTATGCAATCCTAAAGAATGACTGGTTGAAACAACAAATCACAGCCACTATCAATAATTTCATCCAAGAGAATGACAATCATGAGACAACATACAAAAAATTGTGGGATGTAGCTAAAGGAGTTATTAGGGGAAATTTTATATCTCTAGATATTATACATATTTTGTGGAAATGTGAAATTTAAATTTATAAGGGGAAAGTTTTGTGATGATAGATTATTATTAACTCTTAGTTAATTACACAGACATTTATTAAACACTATCTTTCAGGAACTGTGCTAAATTTTAGGGATGATAATGAAGGCAAAAAAATAGTTCTATCTCTCAAGAAGTTCATAATGTAATGGTAGGAACCAACGTGTAAATATCTATTTAAAGACAAAAATTAGAGAGAGTAAACTAGAGACAGTCACAGAGGAAAGAATAACTAGCATTAAGAAGGATTGGTGGGTGGGGGGAAGCTTCTTGTAGTAGGTGGCATGTTAGCTAGGATCTGAAAGAAACCAGGAAAAGCAAGAGATGGAGATGAGGTTGGAGGGAAAGAGAAATTGAGGTATTCTACTTAGCCAGTGAAAATGCATGGAGTGAGGAGATGGAGTATTCTGTGCAAGGAACAAAAAGGAAGCCAGTGTGACTGGACTATAAAATATATAAGGTAAGGTATAAGAAGACTGGTAAGACAAAAAGGAAACAAGGTATGAAAGGCTTTAAAAGCCCAAACAGAAGATTTTATATATGATGCTGGAAATAATAGGAAACTATTGCATGAGAGAGAGAGGGTTCACTTGATCAATTCTGAACTCAAAGAAGGGCAATTTGACAACTGAGTGGAAAATGGACTGAAATTAGGAGATTTTTGGGGCAGCTAGGTGGCAGAGTAGATAGAGCATTAGTCCTGAAGTCAGGAGGACCTGAGTTCAAATCTCGCCTCGGACACTTAATACTTCCTAGCTGTGTGATCCTGGGCAAGTCACTTAATCCCAATTGCCTCAGGGAAGAAAAAAGTAGGAGATGTTTGAGGTCAGAAGATGACTAATGCAAACTAGTGTAGTGGTCTAGGAATGAATTGATAAGGACCCAGACCATGGCATTGGCAGTATCACAGGATAGAAAGGGCAGAAACAACAAGATGTGCTAACTATTTAGGAAAAGGTGATAAAAAGAGAATGAGCAGTTGAGGATGAAAAATAGGATAAGAGCCTGGATAACTGGAAGGATGCTGGTATCCTCAATAGTAATAGAAAACTTAGGAAGAATGGAGGGCTTGGGAAGAAATAAAATTACTTTAATTTTGGATACATTGAATCTGAAATGTTTATGAGACATTGCATTCAAGACAGCCAAAAGGCAATTGGAGATGTGAAACAGGAAGCCAGGAAAGAAGTTAGATCTGGACAATAGATCTGAGAATTATAAGCATAGATATGGTCATTGAACACATTGGAGATGATAAGGTCACCAAATGAAATAGTATTAAGGGAGAAAAAGAGAATTCATAACAGAGACTTCAGAGATTCTCTGGTTAGAAGGTGTGATATAGCTAAAGATTCAGCAAAAGAGTCTGAGAGCTACTCATACAGGGAGGAGAAATATGTTTAGAAAAAAGTAGAGAGAAGAGATTATCAAGAAAAAGAGGGTTATATACAATGTCAAAGCCTGGAGAAAGGTCAAGAAGGGCAGAGATTGATAAAAGGTTAATAAGAGATCATCGAACTTTGGAGAGAATATTTTCACTTGAATGATGAGATTGGAAGCTAACATGTGAAGTTGAAAAAAGAATGAGAGGGAAGAAACTAGAAGAGTGAAGTAGATGTCCTTATTTCAGTTGGCCTCTTTAATGAGTTTAGTCATGAAAGGAAGTAGAAACGTAGGATGATAACTAGCCAGGATAGAGAGATCAAGTGAGGAGTCTCTGAAGATGGGGAGATACAAACATATGTAGTATGGTAACAACCAGCATATAGGGAGAGATTTTTAGATGGGATGAACTTCTAGAAAACACAAAATAGAATAGGTTCACTTGTGCACATAGAGGAAACCTTGGAATAGTTTATGCATTTTCCCAAGAGTTAATTATGTTTCTTATTAGGGAAACTGTGAAATACAGTTTTAGGAGTAGTCATCTATAAGCTCTAGTAATAAATTTCATGGTAGTCACTTCTGTGAGCATGTGAGTTGATCTGCAAGGTGGAGAAGTAATTCTGAGTGGGTAATGACCTTGTAAATAGTTCACTGCTATCTCATTTCTTATCTACATTTCTATCTACATACACATATTTACACACTCATAATTAGCTATTAATATTCATTGTCTTCAGCCTTTTTCCCTAGTAAACAAAATTAATATTCCTACAATTTAATTGAAATATAAATTCTTAGAGTTAGAATGAATGGTTAACATGTCAATAGCTGATATGTACAAAGTAATTCAATGTTTACAAAGTGTTTTCCAAAGAAAAAAATGGAGGGTCAATGAGGTAATGTGACTTTGCCACAGTCACACAGCTCATTAACAGCAGAGCCAGGATTTCAATGTTTATCTTCTGACTCAAATTTATTCCATTATATTTTGATTAATTTGTAGAAAAGAACTCTCATTTACTCCCTAACTTTTCTCTTCTCCAAGCTTCAACTGCTTCTCATACGGCCAGAATATCAAATCTTTTATCATGAAACTTTCCCTCTTTTGGATGGTCTGCAGATTATCTGTCTTACACTGTAGCATCCAAGATGTAGTACTATACATATGGTCTAATCAATGCAGAAGAGAGAAATTATAACTTCCCTTGTTCTAGATATTATGCCTCTAAATGAGGCCTGATGCCTAAAATCACATCAGCTTTTCTTTTTTAAGTCCATTATGGACCCATATTGCATCCTAATATCCACAAATGTGTTTCAGGCATATTGCTCTCAAAGTACATTCCCATAGTTTTCTACTTATGGAGGTGATCTTTTGAGCCCAAATGTTCATTGGACAGCATGTTGCACAATGTACAAAGCACATTGTATCTCTCTGTATTTAGATTATGTGATCCTCATTGCCTACTTTATTGCCTACTATCACACAGCTATTTAGTGTCAAAGGCAGATTTCAAACCTGATTTCAATATGTCTTTCCCACTATGAGTCTACTTTTTCAGTCTTAAAGGTTCATAGGTCTAGATCTGGATGGGACACCAGAGGCCACTCTTCCAATACTCTTTTTTTATAGAAGACAAGACTGAGGTCAAGGAAATATAAACTGCTAGAAGAAGATCACTTACTTAGTAAGTGTTGGGGTAAAATTTGAACCCAGGATCTCTGACTCTAGATCACTGCTATTTCCTTTATTCAACGTTGCTTTATTTTATACTTTCCCTTAACCTTAACTTTAACTGTTCCATTCAAACTGGACTATTCTACATCCCCTTTCTTACCCTTTCCTGTCTTGAATCCTTGTATATGAGTGCTCCATCCAACTTCATATGTATTTTCTCCCAAATTAGACTGTGCTCTTTGAGGGCAGGGAAGTTATCTTATTTATCTTTGTATCTCCCCAAACCCTGAGTACAAGATCTGGTACACAGTATGTCCTTAATACATATTTGTTAAATTGATTTAAATAGTTGCTCCCTAGCTCAGAACGTGTTATACCCTATTCATTTCCATCATAGAGCATTTTCCTATACAAGTTGATAGGCTTTTTTTTCTGGTGATGAAAGCCCAGTATTAAAAGAAGAATTATGAGGATAATGATGATGATTAATAATAGTGATTCACAATAGACATCATTACATGAATGATTTTAATCAGAATGAACACTTTTGGTAGCAGTGTCTAGACAGGACTGGCTTTGTCACTAGGGCATTTAGCAGGTAAAGCCCACAAATTGTCAGGCTTCTCTAAAAATGTTTAGAAAGGAAGAAAACATTGTTAGCTCATTATTGATGACTGCCATGGTGTCAGCAATCATTGAGAGGTATGGAATTGACTTGTTGCTATTTTGTTAAGCCAGAGCTGCTCAACTCTTTTCTGGCTTCTGCTTTCTCTACTAAGGAGAATGATATTTTGATGGGAAAACAGAGTAGAAATGGCTATTGTAGAATTGCAAAGTGAGACAAGTAAGGTGTCAGTGAGTGAAAATCTAGATGCTCTACAAAAATTGAAGTCCTACATCATCCTAGGGTTTTGAGAGAATTGACAGATATGATTGTCACTGTCAGTGATTTTTGAGAGATCCCAGAGAATAGGATAGGTTTCATGTGACTGAAGAAGGGCAAAAAATGCCTTGATTTCCAAAATAAATGGAGTGGATACTAAAAACAGTAATCCTCTGAGTTTAACTTTGATTTTTTTGTGTGTGCAAAATTCCAGATCACATCATCTAAAAGATGGTTAGAAAAGATGGCTGGAAAACAAAAAGGTGAGCACAGAAAATTGGTACTTCTTTAAGAACAGGTTATCCCCGTTTAATTTCATTTTCCTTTTTTTGACATTTCCTAACTGGTAGGTCAGAGAAATGATGATCATCTTTATTTTAGTAAAGCATTTTTGCAAAATCCATTATGATTCATTTATGGACAAGAAGAATTGCTGTGGACTGTACAATCTTGCAGTAGATTCATAATTAGTTGAATGGTTGGATATAAGGAGTATTAATGATTCAATGTCAACTTAGAAAGAAAGATATAATGGAATTCCCCAGGAATTTGGGCTTCATCTTATCCTATTTAATAATATTAGCGGGGCAGCTAGGTGGCACAGTCAGGAGGATCTGAATTCAAAATCTGGCCTCAGACACTTAACACTTCCTAGCTGTGTGACCCGGGCAAGTCACTTAACCCCAATTGCCTCAGCCAAAAACAAACAAAAAAAAAAAAGAAAAAAACTTAAAGATTTAAATTCCTTTCAGCTTGTAACACCACTTTCTTAAAGTGCCATGAATGTAATGGAGTAGAACAAAAAAATAAAATGAATCAGGCAATCATCAAATATTAGAATTACAAAGGACTCAAGTACTTGGGACAGCTAGGTGGTGCAGTGGTTAAAGCACCAACCCTGAAGTTAGGAGGACCTGAGTTCAAATCTGATCTCAGATACTTCCTAGCTGTGTGACCCTGGGCAAGTCACTTAACCCCAATTGCCTCAACAACAACAAAAAAAAAACAAAACACAAACAAAAAAAACCAAAACCCAATATTAGCAATACTGGGATAAAAGCACATTAATAGACATGTTAATAATTAATAATTATTATGTATCATATTTGAAGATGATATGAAACTCTGAAGGATAGTTAATATACTCAAAGATAGAGTAATGAATCAGAAGACCAGAGGTTCTTGAAACTTTTTGTATTATGGACTCCTTTGACAGTTGGAAATATGTAGGTCAGTTCTCAGAAGGATGCTTTTAAATGCACAAAACATCTAGCATTAAAAAGGAAACTAGTGATGTTGAAATAGAGTTATCAAAAATACTATCAGAAGTCTTGGATCTCAGGATAAGAAGCTGTGATCTAAAAAATTAAACCAAATATAATAAGATGAAATTTCCTAAAATTTCCAAATACAAATCACAAACTTGGATTCAACAAATCAGTTTCTCAAGGTCAAGATGAGGGAAGTATGGCTAGATAGCAGTTTATTTGGTAAATGTTCTAGTGATTTTTTGTGGTCTATAAAGCTCACAATGTGTCACCAATATGACATAGCTGCTTTAGACACTAATGTATTCTTTCTTTTAATAAATATTTATTTTAACATTCATATTTAATGATTTTTATTTTAGTTTTAAAATTTATTCATTTTTAACATTCCAAAACATTTTGCCCCTCCTTAATCCACTGAGAAGGTAAACAATATATCAATTATACATGTAAAATCATGCAAAACATCTTTTCATATTAGCTATATAATAAAAAAGCAAGAAAAAGGAAAGAAAGAAAAGTATACTTTAATTTGCACTCAGAGTTCCTAAGTTATGTCTCTGGAGGCAGATAACATTTTGCCATCATGAATCCTTTGTAATTGTCTTTGATTATTGTATTGCTCAGAATAGTTGTCTTTCACAGTAGATCATTATTACAATATTGCTGTCACTAATTATGCTTACTTCACTTTATATCAGTTCATATAGGTTTTCCCATGTATTTGTGTAACCATCATGCTTGTAATTTCCTACAGCACAACTGTACTCCATCTCACAATTATATACCCCAAATTGTTTAACCACAGCCCAGTTGATAATCATCTCTTCAATTTCCAATTCTTGGTCAACACAAAAACAGGTGCTATAAATACTTTTGTACATACAGATTCTTTACCTTTGGTTCTTTTGGTATATATACCTACTAGAAGTATTTCTAGGTTTGAAGAGTATAAACAGTTTTAAGCCCTTTGAGCATAGTTCCAGAATTGTTTTAATTTGTATTTTTTAATCAATAGTGATTTAGAACATTTCTTCTTATGACTATAAATAGTCATAATTTCTTCTTTTGAAAACTGTTTATATTCTTTAACCATTTATCTCTTATTTTTATAAATTTGGCTCAGTTTCTTATATATCTGAGAAATAAGGTGTTATCAAAAAATTTTACTGTAAATTTTTTCCAATATTCTGTTTTCCTTCTAATTTTGCAGTATTAGTTTTGTTTGCACAGAAACTTTATAATTTAATTAATAAAATTATTCATTTTACTTCTACAATCCTCTCTATCTCTTGTTTGGTCACAAACTCTTCTCTTCCCCGTAGATCAGAAAAGGAAAATTTTTCCATGCTCCCCTATTTTGTATATATTTTGCTATATGTCTAAATCATTTTTACCTTATCTTGGTATATAATTTGGTATAGACCAATAAGTCTATACCCAGTTTTTGCCAAACTACTATTCAGTTTTTCCAGCAATTTTTGTCAGGTAGTGAGTTATTTCCCGTCTTTGGGTTTATCAAAAACTAGATTACTACTGTGGTCATTCACTACTGTGTATTGTGAAGCTAATCTCTTCCACTGACCCATCACTTTATTTCTTAGCTAGTATCAGATTGTTTTGATGGTTACTATTTTGTAATATAGTTTGAAATCTAGCACTCCTACATGATCTTCACTTTTTTTATTGATTACCTTGATATTTTTAACCTTTTGTTCTACCAGATCAATTTTGTTATGATTTTTTTTAGCTCTAAAAACAATTCATTCTTAAGCTGCAAGAAAAGATGTATAGTACAGGCAAGGCAATAGTTTTATTTTACCATGTTCCAGTCAAACCCCATCTGGAGTACAGTGTTTATTTCCGGGCAGCATATTTTAGCAAGGACCTTCATTTACCTAGAGAACCTCCAGAGAAACATAATAAGAATAGTAAAAAGCTAAAAGTTCATGCTGTGTGAGGCACATCAAAAGAATTTGATAAATGCTTGTTGGCTGGATATGAGAATGGAAAGGGGTCTCTCTAACCCCTTGACCTCTTCTTAGAGGAATTTCAGCCTTCTATTTTGAGACTATAGAATTTACTTGGTCATGTCAGAAAGACACACATATACACATTTTGAAAATTTTTCATATTTTTCTATAATTTCCAGAAATGATATCTCTAGAAATGATAACTTTACCTTCATGTTCTATAGACAAATAAAATTACAAATAAAACATGTTCCAAATAGGAACTCATTATCTTTCTTCCAAATCCATTTCTTCAAATGCTCCCTTCATATCCATGGCCTCACTATATTTCTAGTTAACTTGCTTAGTTATCCTCTTTGACAGGGTAACTAAAGGGGAAGGCCAGAGAAATGATGATACCTAGATTTTTGCAAAACATTTGACAATGTAAAACATTTGACAAAGTCTCTCATAATACAAGATATAAGCCAGGTTCTTCTCTCCTACTCTCTAGTTTTTTTATACTTCTGTCTTTGAACCCTGACACCATCCTCAATCATTTTCCAAGACTCATCAGTCTTATCTTTAGAACAGGTCTCACGTCTATCCCTTTCTCTTCATTCTCGTAGCTTCTATCCTAATTCAGACCTTTATCATCTCTCATGTAGATTATTATTATAGCCTTATAACTGATCTCTGTGCTTCTAGTCTCTTCCCTCTACAATCCATCTTACATACAGCTGCCAAATTGATATTCCTAAAACCAGAGGCTTCATGACCTTCCCCCTTACTAAAAATCATCAAAGATTCACTGATGAACACAGGATAAAATTCAAACTGCTCTAATTGGCATTTAAGACTCTTTACCATCTGGCTCCCATTTACCCTTACAATATAATTTCATTTATTCTCTTTTATTTACTCCTCACTCTAATACAACTGGTCTGCTTGCTGCTCCCCATTGAGGAAATTCTATCTGCCCCTTCCATGTCTTTTTATCTCTTGCCCTGAAAGTCTGAAATGAGCTCTTTCCAGACTCTCCCTATTGAGAACCTTGGATCCTTTGCATGTTTCAGATGCCATCTTATGCTTGAGACTTTTTAATTTTCCCTACCCAAGTTATTAGTTCTAAGTTGACATCATTTTGCCCTTATTTACTAATGTATTTACATTCTCAAAGACATATATTGTTTTGTTTTTGTCTCTAAATCCTTATACAGTAGTATTTAAGTAATACTTAAAGAATTTAGCTGATTGAATCCTGAGGTGGTAAGTAGCATTATAAGACCTCTGGAGTCATGGTTGGTCATTGCATTAATCAGAATTGCTGGAAAAGTTGTTTATCTTTTCAAAATTATTGTTATAGAAATTGTTTCTTTTTATCTTAAATATATGTCTTTCAAGATTTCTCTGAAACCATTCCTTTCATAAATTCTTGTATCAAAATACACTATAACTTGTTTTGTTATTCCCCAGATAAAAGGTATTCCTTTGGTTGCCAATTCTTTGCCACCACAAAAAGAGCTGCTACATATATTTTTGTTCATAAGATTCTTTTTTCCTTTTTCTTTGATCTCTTTGGGGTATATACCTAGTTGTAGTATATCTGGGTCAAAGGATATGCAAAGTTAATTAACTTTTTCATCATAGTTCCAGATTCTTTTCCAGAATGGCTAAATCACAAATATATCAACAATGCATTAGTGTACCTTCCCCACTATAATTCTTCTAACATATTATTCTCCTTTTCTGTCAACTTTGCTAATTTGATTGATGGGCGTGAGGTGAGTGGGAACTTCAAAATCTTTTAATTTTTATTTCTTTAATTATTAGTGTTTTATAGCATATTTTATGTCTATTGACAGTGAATTTCTTCTTTTAAAAGCTGTCTGTTCATATCTTTTGACCATTTAAGATCTCTAGAATAGGTTTTATGCTTACACATTTAAATGAGCTCCCTACATAAATACATACATATATATATGTATATATATATATAAGATCATAATTCCTACCCTACCTTTCTTTTAAAAAGCTTCAATTAAAGCAAAAAAACCCCTTATTTTAATTCTGTGTGCATCTTACTGCCTCAAGTATTTTTTCTTATAAAAACAACATAAAATTGAATTATGCTTTCTAATCCGCCTATCTTCCTTCATTTTGAGAATTATAAATTCATTTTTGTGAATTTAAATTCATAGTTACGATAATTAATTGTATATTTCCTTCCAGTCCATTCTCTTAATCTTTTCATGTTCTTTATTTCCTATTTCAACTTTATAAAGAAGGGAGTAAGCATTGATGCTTTAGTTTTGGTACAATTTTGTTCTGCTTTTTTCTTCCCCTCAGAGTCCATTCATAGATCTTATGTCCTCTTTCTTTTCTTTTAATCTTCCTCTTTAATCTCCACCTTCTTTATTTAGAGTTTGCTTGGTTAAAGATTAAGCTTTCCCTTACTATGTTTTACATAATATGTATATCTACATATAAGTACGTGGCATATACATACCAGCACACATATTTGTCCAGATAGATCTGCATATGAACAGATTCATTATATATACATGTTTTGATACAGGTATATACATATTGAATGCTTATACATAATATATGCATATTTAGATATGTGCATATACTTTTTGTGTATTTATGTGTATCTGTATATATGTTTGTGTTTATATGTATGCACAGATATGTACAGTTATATATGTATAGTGGTGTATTGCTAAATATTTATTAGCTGTCTCTCTGCAGAGGGAGAGGGGGAATATGCTTGGCATATTTTTAAGTCTAATCTACTTTATCCATATTTTATCAATCTTACTTATTGGTAAGAATCAGATACAGCATAATCACACAATAAATATTTCCTTTTATTTAATATAGTTATAATTTCCAAAAGTCTAAAAAGCATTAGATAATGTTTTGGCTGAGAGAAACAGAAATATATATATGTGTGTGTATATGTATGTATATATATATATATATATATATATATATATATATATTAAGAGAGCGAGAGAGAGCAGAGAGAAAGAATATATATATAGATATTTAAAATTTCCCATCAATTCTCTAATTGATTTCTGTATAAGCCTAAAAAATGTTTCCCAAACTTCTCATCTGTTTCTTTCATCTGTACAGGTGATCTGTAGGATACTCAAAATATAAATCTCTTCTATTTTTTCCTCCATTGCTCTGCACCAAAATGCTGTTTTCCTTTTCGCTTCTTAGACTTCCTCACAAGTAATTCCTCATTTGTATGCCATCTTAATATAGAATACTACTTATCTCTTGCTTTTAAAAAATGTATTTCTTTTTTTAAAAAGTCTGCTGTTCTAGAGCCAAACTCTAGCCATGTTAACATTCTACTGAGATTCTGAGGCCTTATTTTCCTCCTTGTTTTAGAATCTCTGAGTCCCTTGCTTATCACCCATAATTTGAACATTTTATGCTAATTTTTCTTGGTGACTTCTTTCTTAGTTTTTTTGTCCCATAAGTTTCTGGATATCACTCTTGCTATGTTGTTTCCATCTCTCCCCCCCAAACACTGTACTATTCTCTATCTAGAAATAAATAAGCTCTTTCCTCCTTTCTTTTTAGAATTTTAAAGAATTCTGGATTAGATTTTCAAGACATTAAAGGTTTATAATAGATCCTTCTTTATGTTCAGATCATATTCTGAGTCATTCCTAATTTAGTCAAATCTAATGATACGGGATCAAGGATTAAAATTCAAACAGACATTTGTGGATCATAAAATGTAATTAAAAGAAGTGTTGTAGGTAGTAATAAATTAAATGAAAATATGGCATGTTAAAAGGATATAAAATATTACTCCTCTCTGCCTCTAGTCATCCTGTTAGAGACTTAGGACCACTGCTCAAAGTTAACAATGGTTCAAGTATAAATTCTTATGCAATTTTCCATAGACTAGGCTTCTTAAACTTCGGGGAGCAAAGAAGCAAGAAAAAGGAATGAATGATAAGTAGTGTGCTCCATCCCAAATACATTTAATAAGACACAGTCCTTGACTTTTTTTTTTTTTTGCTGAGGCATTTGAGATTAAGTGACTTGTCCAGGATCACACAGCTAGGAAGTGTTAAGTGTCTGAGGTCAGATTTGAACTCAGGTCCTCCTGACTTCAGGGCTGGTGTTCTATCACTGCACCACCTAGCTTCAAGCACTACAGACTGATTACTCTCCCTCAGTTACATCCCACTTGCCACCTAGACAAGCTAAGTACTGCTCCTACTACAAGTCATGTCCTTTTTCTGGTTCTTGGGTCAAAACTCTCCTTCTCCTGCACCATTTTTTACCCTTTTCTTTAAACTTTTTATATTTCTTTAAATTTTTTTTATATTTCCTTAAATTTTCCTTCTCCAAATTTGAATCCCTGGCCTTAATAAATTAAAAACCTCCTTATATTCATCCAAGATTTTTCTCTTGAGGCTTTTCTTATGCTTGCCTCATGTCAATATTTTCTCATCAAATAGGTTCCCAAGAAAAACTATTATGTCTTTCTTTGTGACTTTGCATTTACCTGTTTCAGTTTTATTGTATTCTTCTGAATTTGTGTTTTGGCCTTCCCTGTTACCTTAGTAACTTTATATATTCAGGTTCTTTTTTTGTTCCCTCATTTTCTAGCCTATTTCTTGGCATTTAACTATGTTAAAGTTGGACTTTGCTCCTGAGATGGAAGGAACACTGTTACAACTTCAGGTTTTTAATGCTGTTGAGTTTAGAGCTAGTTACATGAGACTGTACATTTTTTAATTCTTCCAAGGTGATATAATCTAAGGAAAGATGGAGTCACTGCTTTTCTGGCCTGTGCTCTGATCTTGGAGTGACCACAAGCACTTTAGTCCCTGATTTTGCTAATGCTCCTTCTCACTCTGGGCATATGACCTAGAACCATGCACGGGCAATGCAGCAAGTCCTGCTCCCAGTACCAACAAAGAATCTGTAATTCCTTCTGACTAGTTGTCCAACTCCCTTACCATTTATGGTCTGGGAGTCCTGGAAGCCAACACTGCTGCCAACTCAGTGACCCCAGACGGCCCCTGCATCTGGCTTCCTAGACAAAGCCTGTGTTGAACTTCACTCTCACCCCAATGAAATAGACTTTTGCTCCTGACCTTCTAAATTGTTTTAGGCTGGAAAATTGTTTTGCTCTATCCCTTTATTGGTTCTGCCAATATCTCATTTTGAGATATTATTTTAAAGTTGTTTGGAGGGAAATTTGGGAGAATTCAAGCAAGTCCCTGCCTTTATTCCATCATCTCTATTCCCAGAATTTGGGGTTTATATATTAACACAAATATCTTAAGTCTGTATACTTCATTCTCCTTAGTATAGTCCTCTCAGAAACACCTTCATTATCTGCCTGAATGCTTCCAGGACCATGAAACTTAAGTGCCAGTACATTTCATTTCAGGATATCTCTAAATACTAAGACAATTTCCCTTAGAACTTCCTCCAGTGATGTTAGTTTTTCCCTCTGGAGTCACACTGAACAAAGTCTGACCTTTTTTCTTCATGACAGTGTTTCTGATATATGAAGGAATTATTGTAATCTATTCACACCAGAAAAATAAACTATATATATATATATGCATATATATGTATATATGTTTTATAAAATCTACACCTTTTTCTCATTCATATATACATATACATAAATATATAGAGTCTAAATATCTACAGAAGCAGAGAAACAAAGGAGAGAAAGAGAGAAAGCTACATAGATTCCCTAGATGAACCCATCAGATCATTAGATTGTGGTTTTAGAACCATTGCTTTAGAGACAACTTTGTTGGAAGAAAAAAAAATTCTAAGAAACAGGGCTTTGGTTTCTTCTGGGGAATTTAACTTTCACATTGTTTATTTCACTCCTGAAGCAGAAAGACTCCTGAATTCAGTCAAGATTTAACAGCTTTTCAGTAACTCCTAGGCACAAGTGACAATAATAATGGAGCAATTTATTTTGAAAGCAAGGAGAAAAAAAGGGAGAAGGAGGGGATGTGACTCATGCTTAAAGGGCCCCAAACATATAATAGAATCATCTCTAACCCAACATGAGATTGCCTGAACAAGATGGCACTAGTAATGGGTGGGATGGGTAGTTACAATTACAGGTGTGTGTTAGTAAGTATATATTGTATAAAATCCACTAAAGCAATGAACATCCAGGAAGATTGGATGCTGATGTCAGGTGCTTTGTAGCCACTGAACAGCTGAAAGCATTTCTTCACTACCTCTGATTTTGTAAAACCCAAAATACATCCTGTTCATCAGAAACCCTTGATCATTCCATGGAAATTCATTTTTTTAATTAAAGCTTTTTATTTGCAAAACATATATATATGGACAATTTTTCAACATTGACCCTTGCAAAGCTTTCTGTCACAAATTTTTCCCCTTTAGTCCCCCCCAGATGGCAGGAAGTCCACTACATGTTAATTATGTTAAAACACTTGACACATTTCATTGTTGAAGAGAGCCATATTCATCAGAATTGATCATCATAAAGTATTGTTGTTGCCGTGTATAATGATCTCCTGGTTCTGCTCATTTCACTCAGCATCAGTTCATGCAAGTATCTCCAGGCCTCTCTAAAATTATCCTGCTGGTCATTTCTTACAGAACAATAATATTCCATAACATTCATAAACCATACTTATTCAGCCACTCTCCAATTGATGGGCATCCACTCAGTTTCCAGTTTCTAGCCACTACAAAAAGGGCTGCCACAAACATTCTTGCACATGTGGGTCCATTTCCTTCCTTTATGATTTCTTTGGGATATAAGCCCAATAGAAACACTGCTGGGTCAAAGGGTATGCACAGTTTGATAACTTTTTGAGCAGAGTTCCAAATTGCTCCATGGAGATTCATTTCAAAGAGGTGCAAATCTCACTCATGAGACTATGTCTGCCCCTGGGCACACTAGAGCTCCCACAGCCCTTTGTTATCCTAGTGACTGATATTCAGCTTTGGCCTTGCTCATACTGATGCCTAAAGTCAACCAAGGCACTTTGCAACTCTTGTTCTCCCATTAGTTCCTTTCATACTCTCTACAATGTCTACTATAAATGGGTGACTACAGCAACTAAGAACTTAATTCACAAAATCCATACCCCTTATTGGCTATGCTACTCATTTTATTTTTTCACAAAGAACTTCTAAATATATACAATAATATAATTTCTGAGTATAGTGCTATGGTCACACCAAGGTGACTATGATAGAATTCTCATCTCCAAGGAGTTTACAGTTTAAATAGAAAGTAAGAAGGAAAAAACATTTACTAATGCCCACTAATATGCCAAATGCCGGTCTAAGAACTTGATCCTCATATTTTGACAAAAAGAGAAACTAAGGCAAAACTCTAAGCCAAAACACTTTATTACAGGTGCCTGACCCCTTCCCCCTAAAATGAAGTGAGCCTCAGCCATTTCTAATGATTTGAGATCTCTTTTCCTTTCAAGGCCCGATTTGTATAGGGATTGACATCTAGATATTCAGGAGCACCTATACAAAATATGGAATAATTCCATTGATTGACATATGATAAATAAATTAAGATATGAAGACAAAGTAAGTGTCAGCAGGGTCACTGGTTGGATGGAACAAGAAATATCTCCATTGACTAGGTGGACACAATGGGCTCTTCCTTAGTGTAGGCAAGAGGAGATGACAGAAGTTATATACATGCTCCAAGAATATATTGAGGGGAACTGGGGATTTTCTGTACCTTGCCACCACCCATGCTTGGTTTGGTCATGGAATTTGAACAGAATGGGATGGAGATATCCATGTCAGAATTTTCGCAGTTACTCAAATAAGCCTGTAACTAATAAACAAGTAATGACCACTATATTAAAAATTTGAGTCCTATTATAGAGGCTTCCTATTAGAATCTATATAGCTATTAATTTATACAAAATCTGGAGTAATACATTGCTTTTTGTCATACCTATTATTAAATGACTGACTAGATAGGTATTACTAGATGAAAATATTGTCATTGTCTTTTATGAAATCATAACAAATTTACTAATGCTATTTAGAGCTTGAGCATGGGTCCTCAATGAATCAGCTTTTTCCATAAGAACTCTAGAAGATAGGTGCTACTATTATCCCCACTTTACAATTAAAAATATTGAGGCAAACTATGTTAAATGACTTGCTCAGAGTCCCAAAGCTAGCAAGTATCTGTGGATACATTTGAATTCAAGTCTTGCTGACTCCAGATCCAGTACTTTATTCACTATACTACTTAATTGAGGCTCAAAAGTAGAAAGCATAATATGTGTATGAAAATAACTATAATACTAAGTACCAAATGTTGAAAAAAGATATGACAGATTTAAAAAATTATATGACTATTCAAAGGAGAGAAGGTTAGGTGGTGAAGGTAAGGATGATGTGTTCCATATATGGAAAACAATTAGTAGAAATACATGGGCTTAAGAGATAGTGTCCTAAATTCAATTGAATTTAATTATTAAACAAAGTAATATATAATCTGAGCTATCTCTTCCCTTTTTTGGGAGCCTGGTGCCTTTGTTATATATTATCTTTCTCACTAGATAACATAATAATATATGATATAGATATGACATAAATGTACATGGAAATATATGAAATGCTTCACTTCAAATAAATAAGTTTTTATTTGCACTCTGAGCAATGATTCGATATTGATGAATAAATATTTCATATAGATAGATACCTATGTGTATAGACATATGTATATAAGTACACATACATATGTGCAAACAAGGTATGTGTATATGTGGTATATATAATACATATCATATGTCCCTGAATAAAGGACAGCAACTATACTTGTGATTTCACTGGAATATTCCTAAGAAGAAATTCCTCTAACAATGTAATGTGGTACCTTTTCTTTCTGCAACTCATAGTCTTAGTTGCCTAAATCACTGAAAAATTAAGGATCCTTCCTATGGTCAAGTTCAACAGAACTTGAACCCCATTCTTCCTAGCTCTGAGGATCACTCTCTATCACTTATCCCAAGCTACCCTTTAATAAGAAGGATAATCTGTTTTGGATATTATTGGGAAAAATCTGATGCTTTCAGTGATCCTAAATTACTCACTACTCCCAAAGTCCACATTTTTAATACTTTTCCTACATTATCTATATGACCACAAACCATAGAACACCATGATCTTGAAAGAATGAAAAGATTAAGTGAAAAACCTTTAAGGATAAAAAAGAGATGTCAAGGGGTTGGAGGGTGGGGTGGGTCTCAATTGGCCACATTTTAGTGACAAAAACATGTAATTTACTATAAGACCTGGAAGTTCAGTTAGCATCTTTAAGTTTGCTTAAACTTAAAAGTTGTCTTTGGATCTTCTTTGGGTATTTGTTGGAAAGTATTTGTTGTTTTGAATAAAATTTAGCAATTCAAGAAAAAAAGTCAAAAAATGGAGTGGTGCTAAAGAAATTAAAACATCATTTAGGACATACATGATTAGAATGGGAGGGAGTATATTGACCATAGATTTAGCACTAGAATTGACATGAGAGATCACTGAATCCAACTTTCTCATGACAGATGAGGAAACTGAGGTTCAGAAAAGTTAAGTAGATTCCACATCTACTAAATATTTGAGGCAATTATTTTTAAATTTTATTTTATTTGCAAAACATATGTATGGGTAATTCTTCAACATTAACCCTTACATAGCTTTCTGTTACAAATTTTTCCCCCCAACTCCCCACCCCTCCCCTAGATGGCAGGATATCCACTACATGTTAATTATGTTAAAATACTTGACAGATTGAATATATGTATACACATTTCCACACTTATCATTGTTGTGCAAGAAAAATCATATCT
>JAJPUD010007093.1:0-24128 GCA_023553655.1 Myrmecobius fasciatus
AAGCAGAAGCAGGCAAAGAACGTACTCCATCAGCATTTCCTGAGACCTTTACTTGAGAACTGGATTTTCCCATCAAAACAATTGAATTCCGCCGTGGCAACTGTTTTGTAGAGTCTCTTTTAGATAGGTCATTTTGCTCCTTTTTTAAGATGCCAGGTAGGATTTTTTGACCTTGCGCCATCCCCTTCTCTGCAGGTTCTTCCTCAGAAGCTCCAATAGACGTGGACCGTTTCTTTCTCATAGGGGGTCTATCCATACTGAGGATAATAACATGGATTACATAGTTAAATCAGAACCAACAAGAAAAAAAAAATAAAGAGTATGCTATCTACTATCTCAGCTATGCTGGAAATTAATACCCCATGAGCTTGGCTTGGCCTGTGTTCCTGTAACAGGCACCCGGCCCTCCCCTTCTCTGTATGGCAAACCTTTCCCACTTGGGCTGACAATAGCAAAGCTTTCAGGAAGGCAGGGTCTTCTTCTTCCACAGGGGAAAAAGCTTTGCAGGAAATAACGGGCAGCACTTACTCAAAAGCCCAGCCACAGCATTGAGTCATGATGTCATCCTCAATAGCACTCCCTTTAAAATATGGGCCTATATTTCAACATCTCTCCCACAATTTCCATTTGCCTACCGTCTGACGGCCTACCGTCTGATGGCCTACCGTCTGATGGCCTCCCGGGGCCTCCAGCCTGCTCCCCACTTGGCTCCTACACTGTGCTTAAGCTGTCTCACCCTTGAGGAGATGCTCTCCCCACTGATGGCCATACTATCCAGGTCACAGAATTGGATTCACAGAGACATTCCGAGGTCACCCATGATCCAGCCCAAAAGGGAACAAACGGTTCCATGGAATCACCTCTTATCTGCCTAAGCAGACCATCAGGTGCCAAGGAAGGAGAGGTTAGGGGCTTGTGCCTTCCACCTCATTGATCTAAAATGCCTAAAAGCTCATTCAGGACGACCTACATACACAAGAGGCTCTGGTAAATGCTAAGTGAATTCAAATCACACAGCCATCCAGCCCCACAAGGGACTTGTGGAGACCAATGTCACAGTATGTCAGAGGTCTAAATCTAGGCGGGGCAAGTCCAGTGAATAGGGCCAATGCAATCTAAAGAGCATGAGATGTGGTTCTCAAGTCGGAATTGGCTTTTTAGAGCACTGGGTAAATCCTTTCATTACTCATGTCTCCATCTGTAACTAAATCTATCTGAAAATTCCCATCAACTTTTTCTTCTAACAGAATTTTGTAGAAGCTTGTTCATAATTTTGAGTTTTCTGAAACTACCATTAATATATGTGTACATATCTGTATACATACATGTACTTGTGCATGTAAACATAGATATAGATATTCGCAAGAAACAACTGAAAACCTCATCTGTCCCCCTCAAAGGGGAGCGCACAGCTGCAGGACTTAGAAGAGACCTCCTTCCCACAGTCACGGAGAGGGCCCTCAGGCTCAGAGACAAGCAGCCTCGTGCTGACAGGGGCTCCTCCCAGACCACTGATGTGACATTGATGAGTTACAGCTTCTCTATCAGCTGGACCAAATGATCTCTAAGTTCTTCTTCAGTATTAATATTATACTCTTCTCCTGAGAATACAGCACAGAAGAATTCCTTTGCTCTTGGCAGAGCAGCAAGATTAAATTTTTCATGTAGCTTACCCTGTTTGGGGTGTTTTTGAAGAGGGTAAAATAAAAGGCGATGATGAGCTGTTCCTATCAACAAGGTTCATCTTCCAACTGGGGCATCTTGAAGATCCTGCTAATTCCTGATCCTCCAGAATTTGCTGAAGATCATCTGCAGAATGCAAGATATTAATACAAACTCTAAGAAAAAAAATAAAGGGAGCATTCTTGTTTCTTAGCAACTCAGCACAGAACAAATGCTTCCTAGTTTTCAGCAACTCAAAAGAGATAGGGAACTAACTTGATCTCAGTCTTCTTTTTTGTTACATTGTGAGCAGGATTAATAATTATCTTGAAAAGCATATCAGCCTCCACTGAAAGAAATTCAGTATCAACTGTGTTTATATGTGAGGTTTGGAAAAAGGGAAAAAAGATTCCATTTCAAATGCCCACATTTGAAGGAAGAAATGGACAAGAGTGAGTGTCCAAAAGAGAATAAGCAAAAATCCAACATAGATCATTTCCTACCCAGCCATACTCTCTGAACATCATGCCCCAAGGAAGCTCATTATCCTGCCGGCTGTACCAGCTTTGGTCCTCCCTCAATACCTTGTGTCCTTCTGACAGGAAGGCTAAAGGACACTTCCCAAAGCCTCCGTTCTTCACACGGGCTCCTGGGCAGCCCACAAGCTATCCACCTTTGGACTAAACTCCCTCAGGCCAACCAAGGCTTCCCTCCCACCCCACTTTTCAGCTTCCTTTCCTATGTTGTGTTTCCCTATTAGACGGTAAGATCCTTGAGGACAGGGACTGAATTGTTCACCTCTGTATGCCCAGTGCTCAGTACCATGCCCGGAACATAGTAGATACTTCCTAAATGGACACTGACTATCATTAGAGAGAAGTGGTGCTGTTTAGCCTAAAGAAGAAACAACTTAGAGGAAACACAATCATCATCATCACATATCTAAAAGGCTGCCACGTAAAGGGGGGGGAGGGTGAGTCTCCAACTTCCTGACACTGTTGGGTCCTATTTCCTGGGAAGCTGGTAAAAATCAAACTTAAGACATAAACTGTAGCTCCCTGACCTTCCTGATGCAAGCATCCTCATGTCCTCCTTCTATTCCGTTTCCTAAAGTAGCTATCTGTTCCTTCTGCCTCTCTGGGAAATCCCTCTGTACCCATGCTGCTTATGTATTCAGATTCTATCTCAAGTTGCTAAAGCTGAAGCTCAGGGCTCTCTGACTGGCATAGGATGAAATTTGTACTCTGAACAAAATAAAACTCTAGTTTATTCTCATATCTTGCATCATTGATTGGTGAATGGTACCAGTACCCAGTAAGCTGTCTCCAGGACAATTTTTCAAAATTCTTGGTAATCGAGATAGGCCAGGCTAGATCGGCTCACTGTTCCAACCCATTAACCCCTGCAGCATGCACAAGGTAGACTTTACCTAGGGAGAATTATGGGCAAGAAAGATAAAACTGCCTGGTTAAAGTTGCAGTTCTATCCAGGAAATCACAGAAACAGGTAAGTGTTTCAAATATTGGTCTATAGTGTCTATTTGTCTCTCTCGTACCTAAATAATCTATTAGATGTAAACCCTTAAGCTCTAGGGATCACACTGATATCCCGATGAGCACTGATGCTGTGATTCAGGTTTGGTAGAGGAACTTAATGTTTTAACAGAAAGACGTTCTGTCTGAATATACAACTCCAAACCCTAGAGGCAAATAAGCAAGAGACCCAAGCAACAGACTTAGAGGGCAGTATTATATTTATCATCCTATCTTGGCTATCCTTCCTGTTTAAATTCCTAAGGAGTCTGGTCTGATTTAAATTTCAAAAGGTCAAGTAGGATATCAAGCTGACACCTCAAATATACCTCGAACAGCCAGCGGTCATCATGACACTCGTCAGGTTCTAATAACTCTGGTCTGATTATGGTCATTCTGGTGTGTACAACTACCTGTAGGTTCCAGAAGCTAAATTATTCCTGTCTAAATCTACTCCCAATATGAGAACTCTGGCCTGGTTAAATTTTATAAAACTATATGGTCTATAATAACTACCAAAATACAAACTCCTCGCCCTACAGAGGATCTTTTGATTTAGAAATATTGCATATGCCTAAGTTAATTGTTGATGATTCATACTGAAATCAACTCCCCCTGGTGGCGGTAATTGATGTAGTTCTGATACTAATTTTGTCTTCCCAATCAAAAGTGAAATCCACTAGCTAACCCTTCAATTAAATTCCCAGTGGGAGATATTTTAACAACCATCAGGAGAAGAGTGGGACCTTTTTTTACTGAAAGCTTCAGAGCTTTCAAAAGATCTAACGTCCTCCATGTTCCCACTTCTGGCCAGGTTGGGAAGACAGAGAGAAAGAACGAAGAGGGAAGAGAACTTCTCCCTTTGTAGAAATTTTTCTTATCACGAGTGAGATTTATTTTGTTTGGCTCCTACAAACATAAATAAAGCACTGATGTTGCAAAGAGGCAGCTTTTAGGTCAAAGGAGGGAGCAATTCTGTAGTGATCAGAGTGGTGCAAAAATCGGAACTGGCCCCATCACAAAGTTCTGAATCCCTAACGTCTGGAACCATTTAAGTGAAGCCTGGAGGAGCACTTCCTGGGCACATTGTAAAGGAGATGCCTGCTTTCTCCTGCCAGGAGCTGGGCTAGATACTCTCAGAGGCGCCTTCAAATGCTGAGATGCCAGGATGCTGGTGAAATCCTCTATCTATGGCACCTTCCTAATTCAATGGTGAGCTTATTTGTCCCTACAAAGAGAAGCTAATGGCTAACAGGGCAGGAGGAGGCTTTCAACAATAAACCTTGCAACGCTGAGCATCTGTGGGCCACTTTTACCTTTAATACTGCCTGCTCGACTCCTGCTTTCTGTCCCCTTCTCAGCCTTCTTCTCATTTCTGTCTTCAAAGGAGTTAAGAATACTGAGGGATGACACGGCACTACTTTCTACCAGGTCCATATAGTTGAAGAATTCAGGTATCAAAAATGTGATGTTCTAGAAACATACAATGCTTAAGAGTCAGAAGCCAAGCAGAGTCTATAATGACAACAAAGAGAAGGGGAGAAGGACAAGAGGAGAATAAAAGTAAAAGAAAAGTAAGAGTGAAAAATGAGAAGGGAAGGGAGAAGAAGAGAGCAAAAGAGAAAGAGAGAGACAGAAGGAGAGAGACAGAAAGGGAGGGAGGGAGGGAGGGAGGGAGGGAGGGAGGGAGGGAAGGAAGGAAGGAAGGAAGGAAGGAAGGAAGGAAGGAAGGAAGGAAACAAACAGGGTAATTTTTAGAGATGGTGAAATTAAAAGGAAAGCTAGGAAGAATCACAAAAAAAGGACAGTTTTGAAAGATACAAGTAAAGTTTATTACATATTTTAAAAGAAGAGCAAGCTGTCCATACGAGGGCTCAATCTACAGTTTTCATGGACAATCCTTGTTTTCTTTTCTACCATGTGCATGGAAATGCCTGCTGTGGTGTCAGCTAAACTCAAAATAAAACTAAAAATAAAAAATGTCAGTGCCCAGAAGGGAAGAGAAGGAAGGCTGGATAGCTTGGAAAATGCCACGTGCATTTAGCACAGACTTCAGAAGCAGCAGCAAGATGGGATCACAATGGGGCACCAGCAGCTCTGGAATCAGGTAGACCCGAGTTCAAATCCAACTCGGATCTTGGACAAGTCACTTAACCTCGACTGCTTCATAAAAACAAAAAGCAACCTCTACTTGAGAGAAATGGGCACTTTCCTATACAAGTCTCTTTGTTATGTTCTACTTTATATGTGAAAATGTTCATTTTATGTCTGTTAAATTCAGAATAATTTGTTTCTTTTAAAAAAGAGGCTATTTAAGCTGGAACATGTTTAGCAAGGATATCTAGCCTCTTTCAGGGTCCTTCCTACCCGGTCTCTCCCCAATCCAGAGCATCCTATCCACCCCTGACAAATTCATCCCACATTCAATCAATCCCATAGCTTCCTCTAAGGATAAACTATTGAGTTTTTTGGATTTTTAAAATCTTTCACAGCCTGGACCCAATCTCCCTCCCCAGTCTCAATGGACATGACTCCCCAAATGAGATCATCTATCTAAAGCGAATTAGCATGGCACCTGACATACAGCAGGCACTTCATAAATGCATATCTCCTTCCTGGCCCTGATACGAGTCATCCCCCTGTCTGGAAGGCTCACCTTCCCAGCTGGTTTCCCAGCGCAGCCCTCCCTCTCAAAACACCCCATATGGAATTTCTTGGCAGTGAGTTCCCTTAGGTTTGTTCCATGCACCCTCAGTGTCTCCCCTTTTAGAATGGGGACTCCTTCAGAGGAGGTGCTGCTCCCTTCTTTGGCTTTCTTCCCCCAGCACCGAGGACTGTGCCCAGAATACAGTTGCTGCCTAATAAATGCTGGAATGGCCACAGCTGTCTCCAAGACCCTAAAAGTACCATCAAGGGAAAGAGGAGAGGAAGCCTGACCCCAGAGCATCACTAAAGAGAATGGGAGGCAGGTCTGGGCTGTGGCTGAAGGGAGCTGTCTTGGGAAGCCGTGTGCCCCCCTTGCCCTGGCAGAGGCCCCCACAGTCAGGTACATGGAGGGGCATCCTCATATGGTCCCTGCTCTCCACAAAGAGAGCGAATAAAGGGAATAAACAGCAGAAGAGCTCCTCACCTTTCCCAGCACTTCTACCTTTTCATAACCACACAACATCAGAGCAAAGTTGTGGTTTATGCCAAAGATGGTGCCATCAGGCAGAAGGGTGATTAGGCCGCTGATGGTGGTGAAGATCCAAAGGGAAGCCGAGAAGATGAGGGCCAGACCCGCCTTCTGGCCCTCTTCCTTGTCCGGCTGGTCTATGCTCAGTTTCAAGCTCAGAGGGAAGGTGCTGCCGTTCCTGGTTCTCCCCGTCAGTCTCTGGATTCTGAGGGCCTGTTCGGGGTCAAGGCGGCTGGTTCAGAGCAGGGCTGCTGCCCCCAAACTACTTCCAGGGGGGCTATGACTCTGGCTGGCACATGGGGCCCTCAGACCGCCAGCTTTCTGGCAGCCGGAAAGGTATTTGTGCCTCTCTCTGAGTCCACCTGCATACAGCAGGCACTTAATAAATGTTTAAGGGCTGGCTGATTCTCATGCCTCTGGGCTGCTCTTCTTACCAACGTCTTTACCTCTACTAGGGATTTCCCACCTCTCCTCATCCCAAAGCAGTGCCCGGGGGTCAGGAGCTCAAGAGAGACCTCAAAAGAGGTCTCTTTTCCAATTCACCTTTTCCCTTACCTCAAGGCCTGATGGATAAACATACCACAAACAAAAACAGGGAAAAATAGGGCTTTAAGTAGGAAAATCTCTGGATGGAAATCAGGAGGAGTGTGTCAAACGCCTTTGTAAAAGGCACTGCCTGACGAACCCCCCAAACACACAAAGGACAGGCAGGAAGCTCTCAGGTCACGATCAGCCCCCCTTTTATGTCTGGATTGGGGCCCTGCCCTCCCCTAACTCAGCCTGGGGTGGGCCCCTTCTCAGAATCATGTTTTTAAATACAGAAAATAAAATAGAAGATTAAAAAAGAAACAATTACATGGGAATATTTTAAACTCAAGTTTGTGGATCCAAGTCCCTGCCTTAGGTGATATCCAGAAACTCCACAAACTCTAGATCAAGAGTCCTGAACTTAATGTCAGAAAACAGAGTCTCTGCCTCCTCCACTAAGTTTGTCCCTGGTCAGCCAGAGCCACGGGAGAAAAGGGCCTCCTTGGCAGCTCTTACCTCTGGGACTTGCTGGCCCAGGGGCGGCATCTGCAGAGAAGGAATCAGGTCCAGGATCTTATTCCCAATCACTTCTTCCAAGGAGGAGAAGCCAAAGAGTTGAGCAAAAAGACTGTCACACGAGATGACCTTACCCTTAGGGAAAAGTGTACACGGTCAATTTAGTAGGAAATATGCCACGATTACAGTTAATTGTCCATCTTTCAGGTTCATCAAATCTCAGTGTATTTGGGTTAAAAAAATAAGTTAAAGCTGCCTCTACTTTAAGGATGCAGATGATTTAAAAACTAGTCCCTTTGTAAACAACCCTCTATAAAAGAAATGACTCAAAATTCACCTATGAAAAACACAAAATTGGAGCAGCTAGGTGGCGCAGTGGATAGAGCACCAGCCCTGAAGTCAGGAGGACCTGAGTTCAAATTTGGTCTCAGACACTTAACATTCCCTAGCTGTGTGACCCTGGGCAAGTCACTTAACCCCAATTGCCTCAGCAAAAAAAAAAAAAAAAGAAAAAAAAACCACTAAATTGAAACAATCCCTTCCCATTATTTCTTCAAGAAAAATTGTCTCGAGTTCTAAAAAAAAAAAAAAAAAGTCAACTACTACCACTGAGTGGGCTGGACTTTTTCTCTCTCTTTTTTAATGGCAGGCCTAGAAGGACAGGGGCCCCCACCACTGCTCAGCCTGGGAGCTCCGACTGGTTCGGCCTCCCCAGCACACCCAATGGCTCCGTGCCGGGCTCAATGTGGGCACCCGCCTGCTGCAGCTCAGGATCCCCCAGCCCCAGCCTCTCATAGCCGGGAGGACATGGTCATGCCGATAAGTCTAGCAGGGTAACGTTTCAGAAAAGATCATCTCTTTGAAATTTCCTTTCCCAAACAGGATGAGATCACATTTTTCCAAATGATCCACTTAGATGTGAATATGAGAAAGTTCCATTGTGAGAACTCCCTTTCTCCAGTTCTGATTACACTCCATCCATCACTTGGTAGATAACCAGAGGGAGCGTCAGGATCCCCATAAAGGACAGGTGACTTCTCCGGAGTCACACAGCTAATAAGTGTCAGAGGCAGATTTGGGCAGAGGTCTTCCTGACCCTGAATCCGTTGCTCCCCTTATCACACCAGGGAATGTGTAACAATAATGTGTCTCTGGGCTAGGTGGCACAGGGGTTAAGTGTCAGGCTGGGAGTCAGAAAAACCCGAGTTCAAATCCAGACTCAGACACTTGCTAGCCATGGGACCCTGGGCAAGTCCCTTCACCCTGTGTGCCTCAGTTTCCTCCTCTGTAAAATGAATTGGAGAAGAAAACTGTTCTAGTATCTCTGCCAAGGAGACCCCGAATGTTTAATAAATTTTTAAGGGCCCCAAATGGGGTACAGTCAGACATCACTAAATGGCTGACCCTCAAGTTACCTCTGTAAAGAAGCCTAAACCAAGCTTCCCCCCAGCCCCTTAGGCCATCCCACAGAAGCCTCTCCCACATCAAAGGCTCTTTATCCCCCTAAATAATGGGGAGAACATTTTGGAAACAGAAAGCCAAACTCACATCTCTCTGGAAAGAGATCCAAACGGTGAATCTCTCCACGGGCTCCAGCAACACGACCGAGCAGTGAGAGGAGTTGTCGTGCTCCAGGTTCTTCAACCAGATGGAGACGGGAATCTTCTCCTTGTTGGAGCAGATGATGTCCACCTGGGAATGGGCCGGGTTCAGAACCTCTCCACCAGCCAGTGCAGGCGAGAGCCTACCCCTGAAGCCCACTCTGGGCTGCCTAAAGCTTTCTGGCTTTGTCACGGGTGACAGAGCCAAGCAACAGGACCGTCCCCTTTCAAAGCTGAACGACTAAGGAAAATGACCCCCCACTGGCTCAGCAGTGTGGACAGTGCCTCCCTAAGGGACACAGAAGATGGTCTCAGAGGGCAATACCCTCCAGGCCCCTGGAATCGGACAAGACTGGTCCTGGGAAAACAGAGCCTTTCCAGCTGAGGAAGGCCTGCTAGACACAGCCTTGATGAGGCATTGCAATAGGATTGAAGGGAGAATGAGAAAAATCAAACTCTCTTTTTCTTCCTCAGCTACACCTGATGCAGGAGGAAAAGCAAAAAATATGCTGCTTCTTAAATTGACTATTCACACAATTATATATACTTTTTCTTTTTCTATTTCTCAAGAATTAACACCCTGAAACGATCCGTCCAAAACGCCTGAAATTAAAGTCACAGAATGATAAAGCTTAGAATTATCTCATTTGAGCCTTACACCACCACTAGGAGTTAGATACTATCACCTTGCCCATTTTAGAAGTAGGGAGTTCTAAAGGAACCTCAGAGGACGTGGGTTTCGTTCGGATGCCCCTGGGCAAGAACAGTTAACATAGCGGCTCTCTTAGATCCTTCTGGGCCCCAGCTCCTTCCTATGTCAGTTCTAAAACTCGGATTCAATGATCCTTCCACCAGGGAAGCCTGTGACTCCCTTCAATTCCTGGAGGTGCTGGGGTCAACCAAATGTATCACTGAGTGGCCAGCATTGTGGTCAGGAGCCTCTGTATATTTCCAGCTCGAACTGTGCCAGTGCGGCCTTTGAGAACGGCCTCCAGGACACAGTAATAAGGTGACATGGGAAGAAAGTTGAACTAGAAACCATTCTAAATGTTTTCTAAATTCATGCAAATCGTAGAGTTCATTCATGTTCATTTCACATGCACTTTGACGTGGCCAGACACATTTGGAGAAATTAGGCTTCAGTATTCTAATTTTGAGCTCTATGCCCAATGTCCAGACTGCAATCTAATAAGGTCCAAGTATGTTGGAGAGTCAAAAAAAAAAAACTTCCACCAAAAGCAAGGGCTCAGGAGAGCACACTCTGCCATGACTTAAGTGTTCACTTATCAAAGGGACCTGCTAATTAAACTCTGGATATGAAAAATAAATATGGAAATGCCAACTTTAAGGACAGGAACAATTATTAATTTTGAAGGCTGACACAAAGCAAGGCAGACTCTAGGCAGAATACAAAAGGACCCCCTAAGGACAAAGGCGGCCCAGCTTCCAAGGTAGGACCTTCTCACTCACCACTGTTCCATAAGCGATGACATTCTGTCCATCCGTCTCGCCAGACTCGCTAATTAATGCCTCTACTATGGAAGTGCTGGATTTAGAAAAGAACAGCGGCAACTTCTGACCAATCAGATCTTGACCACAAAAGCCGAGTAGCGCACAAGCTTGGTTGTTGACAACAAGGATCTAAGGAACAAAGCGGGAAGAAAGCACAGGTGGCTCAAAGCAATTCCCCCAACATTCAAACAAACCCCGATGCTGTGACTTCTTACCTCACTAAGCACCCCAGAACACTTCTGGCTTCCCCACCCCGTTGCCATCACATCCAGCTCTAAGAAATGTGCTTAAACAAGGTAACAAGGCTTTCCTTCCCTGGAACACTGAACATTTCCTACCCTACAGACCAAAAGAAAAGCCCAATGATAACACAAGAATAACACTATTTCATCCGCTCAGTGAACTACAATCTTCCAAACATAAAAATGAACACTAAAAATGCAAAATCACATCAACAGGGCCACTAGCTTCTAAGCAAATGTATTTAGAGAACTGAAACATTCTAAGTTCATTTTTCTCTTAATTGAGCTAATAGCCACACAAATAATGGGAAATGTTACCCTTCCTCTCCCTTGAATCTTTAGGGTTATAAACAAAATTATGTCAATGTGGCAAGAATTCATCAGTGTGAATATTCCCTCTATCAACAGAGACTTGGAGAACTGATGAAAAATCTTTTACCTTTCAGCCAATAGGGTGAAGAAAGAGTGAAAAATCCAATTGTAGTCCATCTAACGTCAACTTCACATGGGTTTATTTACTTTACAAAGATGGACCTTCTTGTGATGGAGAGAGCCATCTGCACCCAGAGAGAGGACTGTGGGGACTGAGTGGGGATCACAACATAGTATTTTCACTCTTTTTGTTGTTGTTTGCTTGCATTTTGTTTTCTCTCATTTTTTTTCCTTTTTGATCTGATTTTTCTTGTGCAGCATAATTGTGGAAATATGTATAGAAGAACTGCACGTTTAACATATATTGGATTACTTGCCATCTGGGGAGGGGGTGGGAGGAAGGGAGGGAGAAAAAAAAATTGGAACACAAGGTTTTGCAAGGGTGAATGCTGAAAACTATACGCATATGTTTTGAAAATAAAAAGCTTTAAAAATAATTTTTTAATTAAAAAAAAACACAAAGATGGACCTAAATATTCTGTCTTAACACTACTTAACAAGCACACCAATTCCATCTGAATGATTTAAAGTACCGTTACAAAAAAAAAAGGCATTTCTATGGCTAGTTATCGGACCAAAATTAATCCTACCTTCATTGTCTTCAATTCCACTACGAATATGGCTTTATTTGGGGCACACACACATGAAGACAGAGATTGACTGGATGACCCCGAAGGCAAGCTATTCAGTAAGGAGGAATAGGAGGCACTATATATGGAAGTGGACAATTTGGAATGGTCTGTCTGGGACATGATGCTGAAGCGGTTTGTACAAATATTCTGGGCAGCCAGTGAAGACAAGCAATAGATGTTCCATTTGTCTTCTGAAAAGGAAAGGAAAAGGAAAGAGTGAGAGCTTCTGCAGCTGCTAAGAATCTGAGAGGTTTTTTAATCCATTTTTTTTTTCCAATCAGCAAAAATCTACCTTCTCTCCCTTCCACCCCTGCCTTTTCCCCCAACAGAGAATGAAAGAAAAACACATCCTATTACAAATATTCATTGTTAAGCAAAAGAAAGTTCCTCTTTGTCCATGTAGAAAAACAGACTTATCTTTCTGCCCTGAGTGTTTCACCTCTATGAGGAGGTGGGCAGCATGTCATTAGTTATGCAAAATTAGTTGGTCATCACACTGATCAAAGTTCCTAATTCTTTCAAACTTGTTTGTCTTTACTATACTTTTGTCCCTGTACAAATTATTCTCCTCCTTCCATAATTTGTCTAGCCATTCCCCAACTAACAGGTACCTCCTGAAATTCCCATTCTTTGCCACCTCAAAAAGAAAAAATATTTGTATCCTTCTTTCTTTTCCTTGGGATCAATCCCTTCCTTAACCTTTTTTGTTCTTCAGTTATTTCAGTCCCATTCTACTCAGTGATGCCATTTTAGATTTTCTGGGCAAAGACACCAGGAAAGTTGGCCATTTCCTTCTCCAGCTCATTTTATGATGAGGTAACTGAGGCAAACTAGGTGACGTGTCTTGAGCAGGGTCTCCCAGACAGTATGTGTCTGTCTAGGTACAAGGCTCTCTACCCACTGCAGCTCCCCAGGGCTTTAACCTGCCCTCACCCTCATCCCTCTCTTCTCCCTCACATTTCTATACCCATCTCTGTGGCTGTGCTATTATTCCTTGACCAAGTTTAGATGAGAATGATTCAAGAGTCAGTATTCCCTCCTTGTTTGCACACTCACAATTTCCCCCTCCCCCCTCTTTTCCCTTTCCCTTCTAATTAATTCATTCCTCTTCCAATCTTTCTCCATCCTTTTCTTAAAATCATCAAGATTTGGTAGGACCATCCCAGGCTTTGTGTAATTAAATTCACTCCATCACTTCTGATGATAGGATTCAAAAGAGACATATGTATCATCTCCCCATATATGACTGTAAACAAATTATCCTTATTAGTCCCTTAGGATTGTTTATTCATGATTACCTTTTTCTGCTTCTCTTCACTACTGTGTTTGAACTTGAGGGCTTTTTTGTTGGGAGTATTTTGCTTTTTTTTGTTTTGTTTCGTTTTTTTTTTTAATATATATACCTCTGGTCTTTTCATCAAAAATGTTTAGAAGTCTTCTAGTTCACTGAAAATCCATTTTTTTCTCTCTATGATTATTTTGTTTTTCTGGCTAAGTAATGTTTAGCTTTAAGTCCGCCTTTTGAATATCATATTCCAAGTTCTCTGCTCCTTTTAGAGGAGTTGCTGTTAAATCATATGTGATTCTGACTGATGCTTCAGTATTTAAATTTCAAGTCTTGCTGGCTGCTTGCAGTATTTTTTCATTAACCTGGAAGCCCTGGATCTTGGCTGTTGTGGATGTTCCCAGAACTTTTCATTTTGGGTTAACTTTCAGTATGTGACCAGTGAGTTCTATTCTACTCGGCACTCTAGTTTTAAGAGTAGTTTTCTTTTAATATTTCTTGAAATAAGATGTCTAGAATCCTTCTTTCTTTTTTGGTTATGGCTTTTAAGTAATCTAGGGTTTCTTAAATTTTAATTCCTTAATTCATTTCTAGATAAATTGTGATTTTTTTTTGGGGGGGGTGTTTTTTTGTGAGACAATTGGGGTTAAGTGACTTGCCCAGGGTCAAGTCAGTTGGGTTTTTTGGTTTTTTGGGTTTTTTTATGAGATAACTTACTTTTTTATTTTTTACTCTTTTAACATTTCTTGTTGTCTCAGAGTCACTGGCTTCCATTTGATCCATTCCAATTTTCAGGGCATTTGTTATTTGGGCAAAGTTTTGAGTCTCTTGCGCCAAGCTGTTAAATTTTCTTCAATTCTTTCTTCCATAACTTATTTTTTTTCTTCAAATGTTCCTGAGGAATGACCTTTATTGTGAGTGTGCACCTTCCATCTTCTGCTGGGCATATTCTCTGAGGGAAGAGAAAGAGGAAAGTGGGTGGAGAGCGGGACTTGTGTCTCCTGCTGTGCAGATCCAACTTCCATCCGGTGCTCCGCCATCTCCTGCCTACTGTCCAGCCTCCAGTGGTTCTGGGCCCTTCCATCTCAGGCTCCTCTGGTAGCCTAGTGTCTTCTGCCCAATCACAAACAGATTCACGCTCACACCCATTTCAGCGTTTGAACTCCTGGTCCGATCCGAAACCATTCGCCACCAGCTGATTCCTTCAGTCCTCTGAGCACTTCCATCTGGGATCTTCACACCTCGCTCTGTGATTTCCAGCTTCTCTCCCCATCTCCAAGTCACGCCCCTCCTCTCCTGACACTGCCCCCACCCTGGTTCAGACCTTCATCTCCTGAGGGCAGGGGTCCCCCTAAGCCCAAGGCTCTCCTGACTTCAATCCATCCTCCTAAAGAGCAGGTGAGATCATGACACAAACACAAACCCCCTTCACTAAACAGCCCCAAGGGGGCCCGTTCCCACCCTTCCAGTCTTGTTATGCCTTGGGGCTCTCCACTCGGGGACATGCTTCCTGGCTCTCAGAACAAGACCTTCTACCTCTGCGACTCTCCAGCTCCCCCTCAAGCCTGAAGCCCTCTCTCCGCTCCAACTACTGACCTTCCCAAGGAAATCTCCCTTTCCATAGCAAGCCTTTCCCAACGCCTCCTAATTCTGGTGCCCTCCCTCTTTTGTTTATCTACGGTTTGCAGAGTATTCGAGTTTGTTTATCAGTTTATACTTAGTTTGTTCTTGTCTCCCGCCATTCCACTGGAGGGGACCAATGTCCTTTCTGCCTCTTCCACATCCCCAAGTGGATGTGGAACATCCTGGAACACAGGAGATGCTTCAGAAACATTCACTGGACTCACGGGATTCACAGCCATGTTCTTCATTCTTATCTCTCGCGGGAATTCCAGTGGTAGTTGTGTCCAGCGGCACTTTCCTCAGAGCTTTGCTCCGAGTCATTCTCTTTTGGGTTGTTTCCTGAGCAAGCCATCAGCATAATTTCTGTGGTCAGATTTTGTGTCGCTGTTAGTTCATTCTTTCGTCTTGGTTCCTGACTAGATGTTAGAACAAGGAGGGAAGACCTGGGCTGGGCTAGGGCCTGCAAGCTCCACAGTGGTCTGATGGTGGGCAAAACTGGTGGGAGCTCTGCAACCCTGACCTGGGTTTGGGTCTGAGCAATAGTAGCTGCTGCTGCCCTCCCCTATTTGTGAGCTGCCAGATCCAGCGACAAATGCTGGCTTCCCTTTGGTGTGGGGTTTCTGTGCCAGTCATTCCTCTGCAAGCTTCAAAGTGGGTCTGAAGGTGGAATGGAGACCCTGGCTCTGCTCCCAGCATCTGGTAGACCACCTAGGAGCGTGGGGGCCTGTCCCCTCCTCAGTCCATCCTGGATCTGTGACTGGTACCTCCTCTTACCGAACTGTAGGAGTCTGGGGTGTCCTGGTACGCGCCTGGAACTTCTCTCCTTAACACTCAGCTCTCTCTGGGTACCCCTCAGAGTGCTCCTGATCAAATCCTATTCCCAGCGTCTCCAGACCTTCCTAGAAGTCTCCTGGTGCCCACTTTGGCTAGAAAGGTTATACACTGTAACTTTTTCTTGGATTTCCTCAGCAGGATTCAGATGGGCACATGTTTTAGATTTGTTTGCAGGCGTTTTAAAGGGTTGAGAATGGGGATTCAGTAGGATGTCTTCCTGTTACTCTGCCATCTGGGCTTTGTCTTTGCATTTATTTGGTTTTTTAAATTTGATTTTATTGATATCTTTTTTTTAACATTTGTCCTTTTTATCCCTTGTTGTCTCTCCTTCCTAAGAGCTTCCTCTTATATAAGAATATTTTTGAAATATGTCAAACACTGTCCAAAATCTTGCAGAAGGACCAAAGTGCTAAATGAGTTTGTGAATACTGAAAATTCATTCCAACATCCAGAAAAAGGACTATGGGGATTGAATGTGGATCACCACATAGTATTTTCACCTCTTAAGAGTTAAGATTTGCTTGCTTTTTTTCTTTCATTTTTTTTCCTTTTTGATCTAATTTTTCTTGCGCAGCACAATAAATGTGGAAATACATTTAGAAGAATTACACATTTAACCTATATTGGATTACCTGTTGTCTAGGGGAGGGAGGTGTGGGGGGAAGAAGGGAGAAAAATTTAAAACACGAGGTTTTACAAGGGTGAGTGTTGAAAACTATCTTTGTGTGTATTTTGAAACTAAAAAGCTATTTAAAATAAGAAAATTCATGCTAAGATTCAATTTTCCATTGATTATTCTGGTTTTTTGTTGTTGTTAAGGTTTTTTTTTAGGTTTACAGAGTGCTTTCTTTTTTCCATTGATTATTCTGGGGGAAAAAAAAGTGCTGGAACCCTATAAGAATGATCTCAGAAGCATCACCATCTTAATCACCACCATAATCAGAGCACTATTAAAATACGTTAGGGTTTTGAAGTCTTTTAATTTGAAGAAATAGAAACAGTTCACTGTTCCTAAATGAACTTCCATGGCCACGTTCATTAACCTTTCAAAGCCTCAGTTTACTCATCTGTAAAATATGACTAAGAAACCTCATGGGGTCTGTTACAAGGAAAGCAATTTTGAAACTTTACTCTTTTTTTCTTTATTTTTGACTAAATCTATGATATAGGATTAGGAAACTGAGGAAAGAACATCCCTCAATCTACAGTGGTACAACAGATAATCTCTATACCATCCAGGCATGGGGTTGCCTTGGTCAGCATCAGTAGGCATCAGTCACTGGGGTCTTTCAGTCTCACAAGCCTTGGCATTCTCTGGCCCCAATTCCTCTGCAAATCTTATCAATTCAGTTCTATTCAATAAGCATTTATGAAGTGCCTACTGGTAGCTAGGTGCCAGCATTTATAAAGCCTACTCATGTTTGCAGATCATATTACAAATCTTATCTCATTTGATGCTCACAGCAAGCCTGGGAGGTAAGTCTTATTATTTCTATTTTACAAATGAAGAAACTAAGGCAAGCAAGGGTTAAGTGACTTCCATAGGGTCACACAGCCAATAATCATATGAGTCAGGATCTGAGCTCAGATCCTGGAGGTTAGAAAACCGGAGTTGAAATCCAGCCTCAGACACTTAGTAACTGTGTGAGCCTGAGCAAGTTATTTAATTGCTGTCTGCCTCAGTTTCTTCTTCTTTAAAATGGGGGTAATGAGAGCACCCACCTTTTAAGAGTTGTTATGACTGGGAAACCCAAGGAGATAAGAGAGGTAAGGCACTCTGCAGATCCTGGAGCCCGGTGTAAAATATTAGCCATTACATTCATGATGGTGGTGATTTGCGGAGCATTGTGCTAGCACCAAGCAAAATCGGATCCCGGCCTTCACTTCCTTCTACTGCAAATCCTAAGTGTGCCTGCCATCAACCAAGTGACAACCCCCACTTACTAAGTGCCCACTCTGGGCAGGAATCCTGCCAGTAAAATTAAACTTTCCCTGCTCTCAAGGAGTTTCTGCATGCAAAGTACACACAAACTAATTCCAGGGGTAGAGACAGAGGGACAAATGGGGAGGATGAATCAGCAAAGGTCTGGAGCTAAATCTTCAGTAAAAATGTTCAGTTTCACCAGGCTGGTTCTCTCTCTGGGTTGCGCCCTCTGACCTTTCCACCTCCGTCCTAGAACAGAGAGCCCTTCTGGGTTGACCTTGACCCACTACTAATGGGCACTGTTGGGGTCTAGCCATTCTGCCAGGCCCCAATCCCTGCAGGCGTTCATCCAGCCCAGGCCATTCCTTCTACACCCAGCACGGCCCGTTCTAGGTGATGCCACATGGGCTCTTCGGGAGCCTCAGACATTCTCCAGTGACTTCTTTAATAAAACTTCCTGTTCTCCTGTCTTTACCCAGAGGCTTTCCCAAGTGATTCTGCCCCTTCCCCTCACTCCCCTGACAGTTCTGGCATCTACACCTTCCTAATGCTCCCCACTAGGAGTCCCCGCTGTGATCTTCTTCCCAACAAGGTCTACTCACCCAGAGCCGTATTCTAATCACCAGTCGCACTCCAGACACAAGGAGAGAGAGGGCCCATCAGGCCTCCCCACACCAGGAGGTTCATGTCATCTTTGCCCTCACTTTGGGAATTCAGAGCCCTTCCTCCAAGGCTGCTTCCCATGGATGCCCGATTTTACAGACTGCCTTTCTTTGTTATAACTCGCGACCGTTGCATCCAGCCAATGGCTAAGCCAAGGCATGTTTCTCCCTCCTCAGTCCTCCAGATTTGTGCCATGCCGGAGCCCCGACACTCACTCAGAAGGCGATCTGACTCTTCTCTATGCCAGAGGAGTCATGCTCTCGAGCCAAGCTCCCAGGATCTTACCAGATGTCATGGGGGAATGTTTAGCCAAATGAAGACAAATACAACACAACAAAGACTTTGCATCTGTGGTTTTCTGAGTCAACTTGAAGGCATCCATCCTTGTTTGAAGCCCATCTGTGGTCTAGAAATCCACAGGCCACCTTTGGGCACCATCTTCTTGGCCAGATGCTCATTCCCCCAACCAGCTCTTTTTTTCTGTAGCCTTTTGACTGTAATAGGTGGCAATTACCCAGAACTCACGCCTCCTTGTGGTTCTGGATTTCTAGGCTAAGACTTGTTCATCTTAGCTCAGCTTTCTGGATCCCTCCTGGGAATATCATCTGTGCCTATGACAACCACTAGAAGTGTGGGGAAGTCATCAGTTTTGAAATGTCTTTGGTAGGTCCTCTGCCTTGTTTTGGATCCAGGATGCAAAAAGATACCTGAATTCTCTGTTGTTAGCTGCCTCCAACAATCATTTATCTCCTCTTCCCCTGATCTTTACTGGGCATTTTGCAGTGTTGAGAACTATATAAAATTAGCTATTACTAAGAAATGGAACAATCAGGAGACTTTTTAAAAGGTTTATATAAAACATAAAAGGTCAATAAGTATAGTAAAACCTTACTGATTAGGTGCAACTAAAGAAAGGACCTTCGGATTTATGAAAACCCGACAAAATGAAGTCATTTTGTCACCTTTTCAAGAAATGTGATTTTATCATCAAATAATGAGAAAAATGATTATTAATAATTTTAATGATTTGGGAAAATCCAGAATCCCTCCTTTAGTTTCTAAAGTTTTGATTTTAAAAAGTTCAATCTCTTGAAGGACATTGCTGATAACAAGTAGACTAACTTCTTGCAGAGACCCGATCCGGGTGGAGTAGCCACTGTGTTCTGCTCAGGCTTGGGTAGGACATAAATTCTTTGGACATATTGCCAAGGCTGGGGGTGCTCCAAGTACAAAGACAGTCTCTCTGTCTAAGCCCAGAGCTGACTGTTAATGCTCTTCCAAAAGAACATATAAGCCCTGAGCCCACTGCCATGACTGTCTTTGGTCTAAGGGAGAGGGCCAAATAACCATTTTTTTATTCATAAACATGGCAGCCTAATTAAACAAACAACAAAATTACCCAGAAATTTTATCATTCAAACTTTTTTCAATTGTCACAATATTTTAGTGCTTTAAACTAGATTAATAAAGGTACATCACACTGGAAAGGAGAGGTATTGTTTCAATAACTTAGAAAAGAATTATTAGAAATTAGCAAAACAGAGAAAAGGAAAAATTATAAAAAATACAAAGCAGAGAATAAGAAAATGCAGAAGGAATCATAGAAAGCAAAGCACCTTTGAAAATGACAAGTAACCCAGTTTTTCTTTTTTTAAAAAAAAAGTAATCAGCATGAAATGAATGATTTATAGCAAAATCTCTTTTTAGGTTGTGCTATGTACATAGAAATGTTCTTTTTTTGTCTTTGTGCATGTAAATTCAAAATGAATTGTAAAAAAATTTTAATAAAGAAGAGAGAAGAAAAAAAAAGGTGGAAGGAAGCAAATCAGGAGGGCTTTCTTATTCTCTATTTCTATGCCAGAGGGAATGAGGGCAAGAGGAAACATGGTCCTAGGAGTCAGAAGTCCAAAATTCTAGTACCAGCAATGTATACCATTCATAGCATGACTTGATGAAGGGGATTAAACAATGCCTTCTGCTGTATTTTTTAAATGCTATTTTTAACATTCATTTTTTTTTAAACTTTGAGTTCTAATTCTCTTTCTCCCTTTGCCCCTCTCCCACTCATCAAGAAGGCAAGCATGTGATATCAATTGATGTGAAGTCCTAACCAACCTATTTCCATACAAGCTTTGTTAGGGGGGCTGGGAAGCAAGAAAAATAAAGTCTAAAAGAAAAAGGAAACGAGGAAATCAAAACCCTAGCCAAAACTACTGCTGCTTCCTATACTTACAACTCTACTGTTGCTAGTCAAATACACATTTTTTGGTGCTTCAACATACTTTCAATTAAGTAAAAATCTTTAAAACTTCAGAATCCTAAAATATTAGAATTTTGCAGGACCTTAAATGACATCCACTCCAACTGCTTTCCCAAGCAGTCTTGAGAGAAATCTTGGTTTGGGCTTCACCCTGCTCAATGAAACAAACTCAGGAAAAGAAAGGCAAAAACATTCTATCAGCACACCAACACAGCAAGCAGGTGGAGTGCATCTGGCCCAGATATTCACACAGTTTTATACGCAGGAGTAAATGACTAATTAGGGCAGGAAAATATTGATTGGTCCAAGTAGGATGAGGAGATAAATTTGATGGTGCCCCGGCTTTCTCTTCCTCCTCCCTCTTTCCTCCAGCCCCAAGACATAAGCACAGGGATAATTTTAGATTGTCATTCTTCCTTCACAGGCTTGTCTATCATCCAAAGATCAAACAAGGGTAACCATGGAGTCTCTCAGGCTGAATTTATTGGGTTTTTTTTTTCCCAAAGAGCAAAGATCAACACCTATTAATGTGAAAACAGAGACTATGATATCAACCCAGACTTATAATACAAATAATCTCTTAAAGAGAAAAAAGGAGGGAGAGGAGGAGAAAGTAGACAGCTTACTGTCCACAGGATGTGAGGCAAAAAGCACCAATAAATTCAGATATATCCAGCCCCAACTTCTCTCCTGGGCTTGAGTCCAGCCTCACCAGTTATCTCTCATTTCAAATCGTATGTCCCCAAATACACCTCAAACTCAACATGTCCAAAAGGAAACACATTCTCTTCCTCCCTTAGATGTCCCTGTTAAGGTCAAAGAAACATACTAGCGTCCTTCCAGTCTACCAGGTCCATGAGCTAGACCTGGTTTCTCTCCTCCTCCTCACTGTACATATTCCAGGAGCTGCCATTTCTACCTCTCACAGCACTCTCCCTCCACTCCCACTGTCCACATCCTAGTGCAGGTCCTTAACGTCTCTCACCTTGACTGCTGTAGCCTCCTAGTGTCTAGGACCTCCTTGGTCTAGTCTCTTCACCATGAAGTCTATCCTATACGCTGCTGCAAAAGCAACTCTTTATGCACAGATCTGACCATTTGATTCCACTACCCAATCACCTCCAGTGGTGAAAAAAGTAAAACAAAAACTCTTCTATTCCACTTTACTATACAAGCTGGCCCCATTTTTGTCATCTCAGATGGTGCTCTGGGAAGAGGAGAAGGAAAGATACTTGGGACAATTATGTGATATAAAAAAACAGAAAATATAAGTAAAAACCTACTTGAAAGATTCTTCCAAATGGGAAGCTTTCAGGAAGAAAAAACCCTATTTTGAAGAGCAAAAGACCACTTTCAAAGAGTTCTCATTTTAAACTCACACGTTCTTAACTCTTGCTAGTTTGTCAAACTCATTCTACTTAAAGCTGTTCTCTCAAAGATGATTTTTTTCACTGTTAGCCCACTGAGAGGCTCTGCAGGTTCAGAAAGACTCCCCTTTGGTCTGGGCCTACTGTCCTGCTTCTCCAGGCTCCAGACTAGAAGTAAGTCCTTGATCTGCTCCCTCAGCTCAATCATACAATAAACAGCTAGTGCTTGCTGGCAAACACTCCTTTCCACGATCTCTTTGTGCAGATTCTCCCCTTGACTCTGACCCAGAACTGTGTTGTTAGCAACAGAGCTAGCACCAGTTAGCCAGTCCCTGTCCCCTATGCTAGTTCAGGGATGTCCTGGGGTCTCTTGTAGCCCTGGGGCCCTCTCTCAGCTCTCTCATGTGGCATGTTCCTGTCCACATACTTTTCTTTCTGCCTCGGTCTCCCTGGGCTGGAAAAACAACTCACTGTGACTTTTTCTTGGATTTCTTGATCAGGTGCATTTTCTAGACATTTGAGGAAGAGATTTGGTAATTGAGCTATATTACTTCCTGCTTCTCCACCATATTGCTGTTCACTCACTTCAGTCCTATCCCCATTGGGTTTTTCTGGGTAGAGATCCTGGAGCACTCCGCCATTTCCTTCTCCAGCTCATTTGACAGTTAAGGAAACTGAGATCTGCCCAGTGAATCTTGCCCAGTGTCACACAACTGAACTCGGGGCTTTCTGACACTGGGCCTGGCACTCTGTCCACTGCCCGTCCTCCCTCCCAGTGATCTCTTGCCTTTTGGCCTTTTCTTTGGCCTTCCTTGACTTCTGTCCTTGATACTTCATCACCTGGTTCCTCCTGTTCCTTGTCCCCTCTATCCAGTGGCTCCTCCTTCTTCATTGAAAGCATGCCCACAGATCACAGGAGTCCCCCAAGGCTCTGTTCAGAGCCTCATTTTCCTTTTCCTTTTCCTTCTCTAGCCTCTTGTCAGCTCCTAGAAGTTCAACCATCACCTCTAGTTCAATGGTGCTAGGACCCTTTTATCCAGCTTAAACATCTCCCTGACCTCCAGTCTTGGACACCTCAAACTGGATGTCTTATAAGCATTTTAAGTTCGTTATATCTGAAATTAGTCATTATCTTCCCCAAAAAAACCATTCTCTCCTTCTGAACTTCCCTATTCCTATCCAGGGAATCATCATGCACCGAGGCTCTCAATGGAAGTACCATCTTCATGCCTTCACTCTCGTTCACCCTCCATGGCTACTGTGGGCAAGGCCTTTGGATTCTGCCCAGCACATCTGGGCTGAACATCCCCTTCTCTCCGCTCCACAGCCACCAGAAGGCTTCCTCACTGGAAAAGCCTCTCTTCCTTCTAGTCCACCTTCTACTTGGCCGCCAGAGTGGCCTTCCCAAAGCCATTCTCCCCATTGATAAAGGCCAGTGGCTGCCTGTTGCCCTCAGAACCCAAAATAAAATCATCTGGCAAGCATTTAAAGACCTTCCTCTCCTCCCTTTGCAGGCTTCCTGCGCCTTCCTCCTCCACATGTGGCCCCCAGCAGAGACATCAGAGCCCTGGCGTGCGGCTCACACTGCCAAGGGCAGCCAGAGAAGAGCAGAAGGCAGTTCCTGTGTGACTGTAACGCACTGATGTCACAGCCAAGAAATCCAATGCAGGTGACTTTCTGAGTCACTACGTGGTCCGGAGAGATCCTGAGGTCTGGCGTAGAGGCTCCAGAGCCCGGTGACCCCGGCCTGCTGGCTGTTCCTTCCCTCTGGATCCTGTGCCTCTTCTCTGGCCAACCCTCCGTGCCAGAAATGCTCTCCCTGCTCACCTCCTTCAAGTCTTAGCTCAAACCCCCTCTTTTTGCAGAGACCTTTGCCAAGCCCACCGTGCAGAGCCTTCCCCCCAAGACTGCTTCTAAATCCCCCACCCCTCGCTAACTAGTCCACACAGGATTGCTGTGGCCAGTCTTTCCATTAGAATCTGACCTCCCTGGATCAGTCCTGCCCCTCTGAGGGTAGAAACGATTTTTGCTTTTCTTGTATTCCCCATATTTAGCATAGTTTCTGGAACACAGGAGATACTTAATAATGGTCAGTCAATAAACATTTATTAAGCACTTACTATGTGCCAGGCACGATGACAAGCACCAGGAATACAAGGCAAAAGACAATCTGTTAGCCAACAAATGTGTGTAAACCCTCTTAGACAGGAGAGACAATAACAAGCTCTCTCTCGCACCCTTACTGTTTGCGCCGGGTTCCCGAGGCATCGACAAGGAGCCCAGCTCCAACGTGAAGTCCCTCCCTCTCCTTTGGGCCCCACAAATCCCTAAACACCCACA
>JAJPUD010007093.1:24573-63256 GCA_023553655.1 Myrmecobius fasciatus
TCTCTCTCTCTCTCTCTCTCTCTCTCTCTCTCTCTCTCTCTCTCTCTAATACATTGTTGTTTTAAAAAATAAAAACATGCAACAGCTAGAAAATTAAAAGAACAAGTGAAATTGCAAGTCTCCAATTAGCAAGTGTAGCATTTCCCAAAGAAATCCAAAGAGATAATTACCCGTCAGTGACTTTTTACTGTTACAGAGTCTGGTAAAGGCATTCTTCCTGCTCATGTGCTGGAAAACCCTGGGAAAGAATCTGCTCAGGTCTAGGTAATTTTCTTCAAATGGAATCTCCACATTTTCTAATAAGGATAATCCCCTTGGTGTATACACACCACCATCTTCCATTCCAATCTTCAAGGACATCTTAAGACCTGAAGTAGATCACCTACTTTTCACCCCTAAGAAATCAACTAGAAAAAGAAAAGAAAAATTCATTCAAATCTATTCATCATTATCATCAAAAAGGCTTTATCAAATGCCTAACTGGCCACAGTTGTATAATAAGCATTGCACACAAATAACCAGGCATGAGGAAACACAATTCTTTTCCATCATGGTTTCACTGGTTATGGGAAGCCTCCCAGAGGGGAGATTCCCTCTACCAAAGCAGGTTCCAAAACTGATTACCTTAGAAAGCTGCCCAGAACATGGAGAGTTTAAGTAATCAGCCCCAATTCACTCAGCAATCAGCTCTCTAGCAAGTATCTGCCACAATCCATGGAGGCTTGTGATAGAAAAATTAGATTTAAATTAGACAAACAGTACTAGACGAGCTCCTTGGGACAAGCAATAATTTTGATATGATTTTATTTTGTGACAATAAAGACCATGTCAATGGATAGTTGGGAGTCGGATTAGAGTTGAGCTGACTCAGAATGTCTGACCCTGAGCAGATGAAACCAAGCTGAGTCAGTTTCCCCATCTCTAATTAGTTATCTGTCATCCGAATGCTAGATTTCATGCCATACACACATTACACTGCTTTCATTTGTTGTGGTTTTCATTCTGATTTTTAAGAATAACTATTACTCCAGGAAAACATATAAAGGAAAGTGAAGTTGACAATTAAAAACACCACCAAGAATTCATAAACTCGAAATGGCTTAACTAATCCTCATAAAAGAAACATAGACATTGAGAAGGACCTGGGGGCTGGAGGGGTTGCTATTGGCTCTCTACAATATAGTATAAGCTTCCTAAAATTGGAAAAACAGAAAGAAAACCAGAAATAAAAAGCTGCTGTTACTACGGAGAGAAAAAATACCAGTCAGAAAAAGGAAAATACAGAAGAAAACCAGAAATAAAAAGCTGCTGTTACTACGGAGAGAAAAAATACTAGTCAGAAAAAGGAAAATATAAAAATAAGAGTACTAAACATTGAGAAAAAGTAGTTTTTACTAATAAAACTGACTTTTTCATTCAAGACTAAACCAAAACCCTCATGAGAAAATATCCATAAATTCAGAGTAGTCATTAACAGAAGGCCCAGTTAAAATGGAATGTAACTGGTTCCATCCTGTTCAAGGTTAAGCTTTGTTGGAAGTGCTCACATGCAATTAGCTCACAAACAGTAACTTCTCCCCCCAGGAGGAGATAAGACTCGTCTTCCCTGCCATGCAATGTTGGCTGTTGTCCTTCCTTCTCAGAGAGGCCCAAAATACATTAGCGTATGTGGCTGCAGGGGAACATACCAAGGCGGAACACGAAGAAGCTGGACCCAGGCAGGAGCCTACGCTTGGCTATAGGCTAAGAAGGCTCTCGGAGCTTCCAGGCTGTGGAATCCACTTAGCACTCCACCAGGACATCCACCCACTTCTGGCAAGAATGTGAATGGGACCAGGTGAAGACTTCTCAGGGTAAGACGCAGGCCTAAGTTTCAGGAAGTCAGATGATCCCTGTCTCTCCGAGGGCTGTCGGGCAGAAAAGGTCAGACCCTAAATCTAAGCTTCAGGAAGTGACATGACCCGCAGGAAGTAGACAACGTTGCTGACCAGTGGTCAATGGTTACTTCTTTTTCAATCCATCCAGGGAACCCGTCTTTTGCAATGTAATTTACTTTCCGTTCCGGGACCACACGCCATGCTGGGCTGCTCAGCTGGAAGGCTTGGAGCTCTCCTTGCAAGGACCAAAGAAATGCTTCCTGTTTCTGTCTGGAGATTCCTCTGGTTAGTCACTCTGGGGAAGGGGGTCTAGCACCCTTCCCACACAGGTTATGGGGGCTCATCCAGGATCTGTGACTTTTCAGAGAGACGGCTGAAGTTCTGATGCAGGACAGGTGCCAGGTCAGGTTTCGTCCTGAAGATCGGACTCCCAGCTTCCCTCCCTGTGAGGTAGGGGCCTGAGGCAGAGCACTCAGAGAGAAATAGAAGCAGAAGTTTCCCAAGAAGAAGCCCAAGGGCCAGGATAGTCAGGTCGCTTGTGGGCACATAATCCAGTTGCCCTAGGGCTGTCCTCAGGCTGAAGGGACCCTGGGATCATCAAGGCTTGGTGATCCAAGGAAAGGGGTGGTGCCTGGGAAGCCAGATGGAAGTCCTGATAAACAGCACAGAGCAGGGGCGCTCTGGACGACTGCTGGATAGGGGTGATGCCCCTCCGCTCTGGGCTTGGGGATCCCACCTGAGAAGTCGGCTCTGTATTATAAAATCACAAGCCATGAAATTGGAGCTGCTCTCCCTAGAAAGGAAAGGGGAAGAAGTCGAAACCCAAATTTTCAGAGCAAAATAATCATTTCAAGACTGCAAAAGTGCTTAGCATAAAACAAATGCTATATGTGTTAACTTCTTTATTGGGCTTAATTGCTTCGTATTTGGTAACTATATGGGTTTTTAGATGTGAACAACATACAGTGCCAATGTTGATAAATGAATTGTGTGTGTGTGTGTGTGTGTGTGTGTGTGTGTGTGTGTGTGTGTGTGTGTGTAAAGTAATCTGGAAGCAAATTTAACTAAGTTAAGGCCTCTAAAAGGAGGCTAGTCCATAGAGTAAAGAGAGTCTCTTTCTTCTCCCTTTCCCCATACCAGCAGGGACTTATGGACAAAGGGGTAGGAGGGAGGGAAAGAAAATATACTCATTCAGTTCAGTGAAATTTGTTATTTGAGATATGATAGTAAAAGTGTTTAAATAGTTCTAATCAAACCCACTAAAGGGATACGTAAATTGTAATCTCTTTGCACTGACTGTATTAATAGAAGATTTAAGAGTTTGGGAATTTTAGGGAAAACAGAAAAGTGCTTGGCTGCTTTTAAAACCTGGCTGCATCCTTATCTGGATCAGGTTTGCACTTTAACAGCCTGGAGACCTGAGAGTATGCAGCTCTGAATTGAGGGGAGGTAAAAAAGAACAACGAAAGTGGGTGTCAAACAAAGAAAGTAAACTGATAAAAAGTGGAGTCTTTTTCTCCAATTCCTCTTAAGTTGTAAGTTTGTTAAACTTAAAACTATTTTGTGAGTAAGATGATTATTCCTGAGAAATAACTTGTTACATAGGTCCCAATGAAGGGATGAGTTTACTGATAATTTACAACTTTGTTAAGTAGAAACATTGCTAAGCAGAGAATCTTTGATACAGCATCAAAAATGACCTTGCCTTCATGCCAATAATTAGTATACAGTTTTCAATCCTAAATTTTAAATTAACTACCAAAATCCCAATCAAAAACCTCCAGAAACTAAAGGTGAAGAAACTACAATTCTACACCCAGCAAGCTTTTTCCAAACCCGGGAAGTTCACAAAACAGGGGCTAAAGTCTACTTCCCCTGGCTGTCAAACCCCAGAAATCCCAATCATGTCCCTGGGGCCAAATCCTCCCCACAAAATCTATCCATGGGCCACCCCATGACTGCCGGCCTCTCTTGGGTCAGCCCGCCACAGCACTCTGCCTCATCCTGATGTATGTGTTGGTTCAAAATGGTAGAGGGCAGGTTACAGTTGGTACTGAAGAGAGGCACCAGCCTGAAGGCCTAGATAACAAGGTTGTCCTGGTGGAAGGAAGGAATCAGGAGTGGTGTGAGAAATCTTCAAAGGTATGAAATAAAGAGGAGGGAAATTTCTCAGAGGCCATGACCCAAAGGAAGAAGACAGCATTGCTGACCATTGGTCAATGGTTACTTCCTGGGGCAGCTAGGTGGCACAGTGGTTAGAGCACCAGCCCTGAAGTCAGGAGGACCTGAGTTCAAATCTGGTCTCAGACACTTCCTAGCTGTGTGACTCTGGGCAAGTCACTTAACCCCAATTGCCTCAGCAAAAAGCAAAAAAAAAAAAAAAAGGTTACTTCCTTTTCAATCCAATGAACCCAAATCCTGTGCTATATAATCCATTCCTTGTTTCCGGCCCGGGGCCACACACCATGCTGGGTTGCTCAGATGATGTGCTTGGACCTCTCCTTGTAAGGACCAAATAAATGCTTTCTGTTTGTATCTGAAGATGCTTCTGAGTAGGCAATTTAGATAAGTAGGGTCTAGCACCCTGTCCCACACAAATGTAAATAAAACAGACTTAACTTCATCACTTTCAGAGTCCAAGAGGTTTATTTCTCACATATATAAATCGATAATATTTGCATATCTATATCAAACTATATAAACCTGAAAATGCTTGAGGAATTTTTTTTCTTTTCAGTAGGCCCAAAAGTCTTTCACAGTTAAGAACAATAAACTCTAATAAATATATTGATATTCAGAGAAAGTGAGTTATTTTAGAATTGTAGAAATTTCTAAATAGTGACAGAATACTACAGTATTCCAAATATATAAAGCCTTGTATCATGCTATGTATCACAAAGGGTCCTGAAAGCTATTTAGAAAATACAAGGAACCCTAAGGAATTACAAAATCAAACAATTTCAGAGAAAATTGAGAAGAGCCATATGAACTGACTCAGAGAGAAGTGAATACCCAGAACAAATTTATATGACAGCAATATTATAAAAAAAAAAAAACAATTTTGAAAAACTGTAGAATGCTGATCAATGAAATGATAAAACACCAAAGACAGACTGAAGATGAAGTATGTTAATTACCCCCTGACAGAGAGGTGACAGACTCAAAATGCAAAATGAGACATGTATTTTTCAACATGGCCACTAAGGGAATTTGCTTGACTTAACCATAAATATTTGTGATAAGGGTTTTCTTCTTTTTGTTTCTTTTTCAAGTGGAGAAAGGGTAGTAAGAGGAAAACAGATGCCTGTTGGTTGTTTTTTGTTTTATTTTTTCCAAAGCAAGAAAAAAAATTCTACATATGGGAATAAACATGCTTCAGTGAACTGGGAATTCATTTGATTCAAACCTATTTGAAAATCCACAGACTCTGAGTGTAACGAGCAGAACCGGGAGATCATCATACACAGCAACAACAGTATTACATGATGATCAATTCTGATGGACGTGGCTCTCTGCAACAAAGAATTGTCTCAAACCAGTTCCAATTGTTCACTGAAGAAAACCATATATACCCAGAGAGAGGGAAATGAAATATGGACCACAACGTAACATTTTCATGATCTCTATTGACATTTGCTTGCATTGTGTTGCCTTTCTCTGATTCTTTTTTTTTTCTTGTAGATAGGATTTTTCTTGCATAACTTCTCAAGCATTTCAACATTATTAACATGTAGTGAACTTCCTGCCATCTAGGGGAGGGGAGGGGACTGGGGGTAAAATTTGTAATGGAAAGCTTTGTAAAGATCAATATTGGGGAACTACCCATACATATGTTATACAAATAAAAAGCTTTAATAATAATTTAAAAAAAACTACATTACAAAAAAAAAGAAAAAAAAAAAAGAAAATCCACAGACTAATGTGAAAAGTGGATGGGCATTTTGGTTTCCACAGTTATGAAAACCAAATTGGAGAAATAAAAGTTAAATTAGAAAACTGAAAACCACAAGAACATCAAAGAATAATCAAGGATGGAGTCTGATCTCCCAACAGAATATAAGCTCCTGGGGAAGGGGTGGGGGAGGGACTGACTTTAGTAATCAAAGATGGTAGCCTGATATTTGAAACGACTATTTGATTCTTTGCCCTTAGCCCTCCTCCGTTACCATTACGGAGGAGAGCTAAGGGCAAAGAATCAAATAGTGGAGATTCATGCTATATAACTTCTGTAACATCCAACTAATGGGGAATCAGGGGAGGACGTGCCTTCGGAGTTTCAAGGGTGTCTATTCACCTAGGTACCCATTCTACCAAGGATGTAACATAAATCTCTCCCGCATTCATCAGTGGGTCCGTGAGGTTCTCGGTAAGATATTTTGTTTCTTACAGCTAAGAATAAAGGGAACATTTCTTTAAATGATAAGAAGTATCAAATTAAAACCAAGAACAAGCATTATCTGTAACGGACATAAATGTGAGGCCTTCTTAATAAGATCAGGGTTGAAGTAAGGATGCCCATTATCATTATTCATATTCAATATGCTATTACAAACACTAACTCTAGCAAGAAAACAAGAAAAAGAAATTGAATAAGAATAAGCAATGAGAAAACCAAACTATAACTCTTTGCAGATGATGATGATGAATACAGAGAATCCCAGATAATCAACTAAAAAACTATCTGAAACAATGAACTTAATTAGCAAAGTGACAGAATATAAAATCCACATGAAATCATCAGCATTTCCACATATTTTCTATAAAACCCACCAGAGAGAGATAGAAAGAAAAATTCCATTTAAAATAACTACAAACAGTATAAAATGCTTGGGAGTATACAAACCTAGATAAACCTAGGAACTATATGAATACAACTACAAAAATACATTTCACACTAATGTATATCTAAACAATTAGAGAAATATTCATTGCTGATGGGTAGACAGAATAAATGTAATAAGTTACAATTCCTAAACCAATTTACTTATTCAAATTGCCAAAGGATCATTTTATAGTGCTAGGGGAAAAAAAATAACAAAATTCATCTGAAGGACCAAAAAGTCAAAAATACCCAGGGAATCAATGAAAAGTATAGCAAAGTAACCAATATCAAACTATACTACAAAGCAGTAATCATCAAAACAATCTGCTACTGATGAGGTCCTGAAGGGTGTTTTGGGTCAAGAGAAACCAAAGAACTGATCCCTGAGGCAAGCAGGCAGGAGGTTCTGCTAGAGATCAGTTTAGCTCCATGGTGCCCCGCTTTGGGGAGGTGGTCCAGTCTGAAATCCAAGTTATGAAATCCAAACCCTTTTTCATGCTCTCCCACTCTATTTCATATTTACCATTCCCAGTGTCTACTGCAACCCTTTATTTTGTCTATAAACTCTTCCCAAAATAAATCTACCTTTTGCCAGAGAGAATAGCCAGAGTGAATCCTTCATGAATGGGGCTGACTGGGGCAAGTTTTCTCAAGTCTGAATCTAGGCCTAAGTCACGTGATCCCTCTTCCCAGAAGTCTTTAGAGCTGGAAGATCAAGCCTTGGGCCCCAGGTTGCAGGAAGATCTCAAGGCCTAGAAGTCTCTAAAGGTGAGACCCTAAATCCGTGACAGGAAGTGACATGACCCACAGGAAGCAGACAACATTGGTGATCAATGAAAAGGCTTGGGTCTTTTGCTATTTAACCAGCTACTACTTTCTGATGGTCAGGCCGAGGAGCACATGTTGGGAGCTGTCTCCCAGGTGTGCTTGGGCCTCTCCTTGCAGGGACTAAATAAATGCTTTCTCTTTGCACCTGAAGATGTCTCTGATTAGTTAATTTGGGAAAGGGAGTCTAGCACCCGTCCCACACATTCATGTGACCAAACCCCAACTTTTGGTGCCTACCATCATCCCATATCATTTAGATCCTCAAACCACATCATTTGGTGCCGAGCCCCACATCATAAACCACAGCACTACTATATTAAAAACTAGGTTAATCTATGGAACAAATTAGGCACACAATATCCAGAAGTGAATTACCACAGTTACCCAGCATGAATATATCCAAAGATAAAAACTTTGGGGACAAAACTTATTAAACAATTATTTTTAAACAAAACTGGTAGGAAAACTAGAAAGCAATCCAGCAGAAACCAAGCATAGACCAACATCCTCTACTTTATACCAAGATAAACTCAAAAATGGGTACACAATTTAGACATAAAGAGTGATATTGAAAGCAAACTACAGTAGGATGGAAATTTTTACCTGTTAGATCTATGGCTTTGGGAAGAATTTTTGAACAAGCAAAAGATTAAAAAGAGTACAGTAATGATTTCATTAAATTTAAAAGGTTTTTCCAGAAGCTAATTAACCCCAAATAGCCACAATTAAAAGGAAAGAAGGAAACAGGAAATTTCACAGCAAATTTCTCTGATAGAAGTCACATTTCTCCAATATGTAAGGGAACTGAGCCAATAAAAACAAGAGCCAATCCTCAACTGTTAAGTGGTCAAAGGATATAAACAATTTTTGGAAAAAAATCAAAGTTATTAATAGTCACATGGCAAAATGCTTTAATCACTTATAATTAGAGAAATGAAAATTGAACAACTCTGAGGCACTACCTCACTCCCATATGAAAGAAAAGGAAAATGACCGGTGCTAAGGCAGTGGGAGTGGGTAGGTTGTGGAAAAATAGGGACACTAGTGCGCTGCTGATGGAATTGTGGACTGGTCCAAGTGTTCTGGGGAACAACTTGGAACTATGCCCAAGGGGCATTTAGGGTTAGGGAAGACTTCCCATGAACTGATGCAACGTGAACGGAACCAGAAGAACAATGAACAGTAACAGTAACGGGCTATAGCCATGATCAGCTGTGAAAGGCAAAGTTACTCTAATCACTACAGTGACCCCAGATAATTCCAAAGGAATCATGAGGAAAAATGCTAATCTTCCCTCAGAAAGAGCTGAAGAGAAAGGATGGACTTTGAGTGTGGTTGAAGCAACAGATCAAAAACCATCAAGAAATCCAACGAGAAGCTCCGCCACGGTTCCCATGACTGACCGGGCAAAGACAAAGAGGGCTGCCTTGGAGCCCAGCTCCAGAGCCCTCCAGCTCTAGGTGTCGGAAAGCCCAGAAGTCCTGGGAGGAGCAGAGGCCACCAGGCCGGGTCCCCAGCCCTTTGTTCCGAGGGAAGGACAGGGGAGGGGGCACACAGACACTTACCTCACTCCTCTCCTCCCTGTCATTTATTATCCCCCAGTCTGAGGTGGCCAGGAAGGCTCCCAAGTCACCCCTGACCCAGCACTCCACAGGCTCCTCAGCCCTCCCCCCTCGGACCCGGCACTCTGCAGGCTCACCACGGCACAATCTGGGGCTCCAGCTCAGCATCCCAAAGAAGGGTGTAAGACCCCACCCCCACCCTATCCACACCCACGCTGGTCCCAGGAGGCGGAGCTTCTCTCCCTCACACACCTGCAGCTCCACAACGGTCCCAAGCCCCAGAACTCTCCTGGCTCGGGAGGGATGGCGCCACACACGTGTTCACACCTGTCAGCTACGAGCGCACACACACCCAGACACACCCAGAGACAGCGATACACATGTACACACAAACACGCACACACAGTCACAGACACAACCCCACACACAAACACATGTACACTCAGACACAAACACACCCACACACATATAAAAACATGCACACCACCCAGACACACATACAGATAGATGCACACACACACCACACACAGAAAAACACACATATACATACACACGGACATTCACAGCACACGGACACACAACCTGCACAGTACACATATATACACACAGACACACACATTGAAACACATACAGACATATACTCACCACATACATACACATATACACAACACAGAGATACATATACACACATAGACTCATGCACATATACACACTTCCATATATATATTTTTATATCTCCACTCACAGACATACACCCCCACCACACATATACACAAACACACACACACACACACACACTCTCTATCGGGGCTTCACAAAACCCGGCTTGCACTGGATCCTAATGGGGGAAGAGAGTGGTCAATACCAGAGAGATGCTTGTCCCCATTTTACAGGCGAGGAAACTGAGGCTGGGACAGGTGATGTCGCGGCTGGGGGGGGGGCATTCCCCATAAGGGTGGGTGTGGGGGTGCGCACGTGTGTGCTGTGTGAGACTCCTCATGCCTCGGTTTCCCTCTACATTGACGGCCGTAACTCGGGCGAGAGCCCTCACACACACCCCCTCTCCCTCACCCCTACCTCAGCTTCCCCCCAGCTCCCAACTCGGACCGGAGAGGCGCTCCCATCCAGCCCGGAGGCCCCAGTATCTCAGAGCGCATAAGGGGTCCCGGCGACACCGCGACATGAGGTGGCTCCCGCCCTTCCTCGGCTCGAAGGCCGGCCCGGGGTCCGGAACCGAGGCCTACCTGAGAGCCGGGGCCGGAGGCGGCGGCGACAGTCGCGGACAAGACGGCTGCGAACCACCGACTGAAGGCTCGAAGCTCTTGACTCCCTAAGAGGCGGGCCGCTTCGCGCCTTCTCAACCCGCAGGCCAATCAGAGACCGTGATTCGGACCCCGGCGGAGACCGACTGAGGAGGTCAGCCAATCGCGTTGGCCCAGAGGGCCGGACTCGAGGACTGCCGAGAAAGGAAGAAGCGCGCACTAACGGTTGCTAGGGACGCATGGGGAGCGGGCTACGGGAGCCGGCGGGGGCCAACATGAGGACGCTCTCCGGAGCAGTTCAACCGGCGGGGGCTGCTGTCTGCGCTGCGCTGGCCCAGGCTGCCCGGGAGGAGATTGCGGGGCAGCCGCGCAACTTTTCTGCGGGTGGAAGGAGGCCTCGGTGCATTCAGCCGGGCTGCGCTCCGTGCCCTCAGCGTGCTCGGTCGTCTTCCCGGGCGCCGCGTAGGTACCACCTCCTCCACGCAGCCCTCCCTGATCGCCCCTGTCCGCAGCGGAGCTCAGTCCGTGCCCCCCTCCCGGTCTCGTGTGGTTTTCCGTATCGCTGGGGGAGCTGCCATTCCCCGAGGCCCCCAGCCCGAGCAACCCGAGCGAAGGTAAGCTCCTCCGGGCACCCCACGCTGTACCCAGCCCAGGCCTCCCGGGAGGCGGCCGGGAATGGACTTCTGTTAATCCGAGACGCTGGGAAGGTCACTCCTTTGCACTCTCCGACCACATGAAGCTGGGCTCCCTCCGGACGCGGGGGCCCGGGAGCCCGAGCATCTTGGAGGAGCCCGGAGACCAGCCAGCCCCAGCCCCTCCCCACACTTGACTAGGGACTCGGCCAAGGCCACACAGAGAGGGTTCGAAGGGGCAACCCACAAGCACCTCCTCCGTGCCAGGCACGGTCCGTGCCAAGTCCCGGGGACACAAAAAAAGGCGGAAGGCAGCCCCCCTCCCGCGGAGTCCCGGACTGGCTACAGAACAGGTGGTCAGCCAAGGGGCCGGGCTAAAGCTAGGAGCCTGGCAAAGGCTTCCTGGGCACCGAGGGCATCCCAGGCATGGGTCAGCGGCCAGGAAGCAGCGTCGACGGCGATGTCAATGTCACCAGGCTGGGGGGGTGGGGAGCGGGATGAGGGGCGGGAAGGACGGGGCTACGTCATGGAGAACTCCAAAGCCAGAAAAAAAAAAAAAGTCAGTTCGGTTATATTTACTTCAATGAAGTGCCTACTCTATACTGGGCTCTGAAAAGGAAAGAGGAGAAAGAGGAGGAGAAGGAGGAAGAAAAAAGGAAGAAGAAAAAGAAGAAGGAGAAGTAGGAAGAGGAGGAGGAACAGAAAAAGGAGGCAAAGGAGAAGTGGAATAGAAAGAGGAGGAGGAAAAAAGAGAAGAGGAAGAAGAAAAGTAGGAGGAGGAGAAAAGAGGAAGAGGAGAAGGAAGAAGAGGAAGAGGAGGAGAATAAAAAAGAAGAAGGAAGTGAAGGAGGAGAAGAAATAGGAAGAGGAAGAAGAAGAGAAGGAAAAAGAAGAAAAAGGAAGAAAGAAGGGAGAAGAATGAAGGAGAAGAAAGAAGAAAAGAGGAGGAGAAAAAAAGGAAGAAGGAGGAGGAAAAGTAGGAAGAGAAGAGGAGGAAAAGTAGGAAGAGTAGAGGAGGAGGAAGAGAAAAAGGAGAAGTGGAAAAAGGAGAAAGAGGAGGAAAAGAGGAAGAGGAGAAAGAAGAGAAAGAGAAGAAAAAAGGAGAAGGAAGTGAAGGAGGAGAAGAAATAGGAAGAGGAGGAAGAAGAGAAGGTAAAAGAAGAAAAAGGAAGAAAGAAGGGAGAAGAATGAAGAGAAGAAAGAAGAAAAGAGGAGGAGAAAAAGAAGAGGAAGAAGAAAAGTAGGAGGAGGAGAAAAAAGGAAGAGGAAGAAGTAAGAGGAGGAAGAGGAGGAGGAAGTAAAGGAGGAGAAGTAGGAAGAAAAGGAAAAAGAAGAAAAGGAAGAAGAAAGAAGAATGAAAAGAAGAGGAAGAAGGAAGAGGAGAAGAAAAAAGAAGGAAGAAGGAGAATAGAAACGGAGGAGGAACGGTAACTAACTTTAGCAGGGACAGAGGCAGGAGAAACGAGGGGGGCTGAGGCAGGAGCCGCGGGGACACCGCAGGGGATGCCAGAAGGAACCTCGGATCACTGCACGTGCTCCTCTAGAGGCCACATCAGCGTCCTAGTCCTCCTCCTCCTCACGTTCTGAGCGCAGTTCCCAGCCCCTTCCTGTTCACTGGCCTTCTTCCTCCCATTTCACCCCTCCTTTCCCTTTTTTTCCTTTTCCTTCTTCCTTTCCCTACTTCCCTCCTCTTCCTTTCTTTCCTCCCATCCCCTTTTCCAAACCTCCCTCCACCCGCCTCCTCCATCCAGCTGTCACAACTTTTCCCCTAGGAACTACAATTCCCAAGCGGCTCTAAGCGTCGCACATGCGCACCGGACACCGCTCCGGGGGTTCGGCAGCCGCCGAGCTGATTGGCCTGCCGGAGACCGAATCCGGCTACCTGATTGGCTGAGAAGCTGTGGCGACAGCTTCCGGAAAAGGGAAGAGCCACCAACATGGCGTCGGGGGGCGGCGCGGGGCTGCAGCAGCCGCCGCAGGAGATGATGGAGGGTGAGCGGCCCCTGCGGGAGAGGCGGCTCGGGGCAGCGGGGGCGGGGCGGATTCCTTACCTCTCCCACGGCGCGCGTGGGTCGAGCCCGCTTTGGCGCGTCCAGGGCCTAGGCCCAGTGCCCCAACCCCCTTAAGGATGGAGAAACTGAGGCATCCCGGAGCGCGCGGCGCGGGGGAGGGCGGCCGAGAGAACCGCCCACGTACAGACGGGGAAACTGAGGCAGGGGGCAGGCACGCGGTGATGGGGGCAGCTAGCCTCGCCCGCCCACGTTACAGAAGGGGAAACCGAGGCAGTGCCCAGTAGGCTCAAGAAGCTGGAGGGCCCAGCCGGAGGACCTGCCCTGCCTCCCTTCAGAACCAGGGGTGATGGATTGAGTGGGGACAGCAACTAGGAGCTAGAATGGGAAATGAGGCTGGGGGGGAGGGCTACACAATAGGTGCTTCACGGATCACTGAGGAAAAGACTCCGAGTGCGACCCCCCCCCCTTTTCATTCAGGGCCCTCCGCAGGAATTGGGGAGGGTGCCCCACTCTCGGCCTTGATCCCCCCAGGGGCAGGGGGCACCCAGAGAAGCGCGGGGTCCCCACTCCCGGGAGATGAGAAAGGGAGGAAAGCCCGGGGATCGCCCCCTGTTGGGCTCAGCCCCGACTCCTCCCTCCCGTGTCTCAGAGAGGAGGCTGCAGAGCAGTGGGGTGACTCCTTGGGGGGGGCCACCATGATGTAATGATGGATCAGTGGGTGAGCCAGGGCCCTGAGTGGAAGGCTTGGGTGCCCGTGGAACCTGAGAAAGTGACAGAAGAAATGCATCAGGGCCCTCGCTTGTGAGGAGGCTTTTATCTGGGACCCACGAGGCTCCAATGCCAGGGATAGAATGGCTTAAGAAAAAATAAGTCGACTTTTTCCACTTGTGCCATTTCCCCCATGTCCTAAATGGACCTTGCAGTTGCCACTCACAGGGATACAAGTGACAGAGACCCACTTGTAGCTTCCTGGAGGTCAGAGCTTCTCCCACTGGCATTGTTCTCCCCGCCCCCACCCCAGGCTCAGCATGGGCTCTGCCATCCTCCCTGTCTCCCCTGTGCCTCTGGATTTATTTTGCACGTGTTCTGTTCTATGTACAGAATATCTCCCACAGCAACAGGTTAAGTTCCTTGAACTGGTTCATTTTTATCTTTGTGCCTCCAGTGCCAGGCACATAGTGGACACTTGACGCTTCCCGATGAATTAAGCATCGAACTCTGTAAAACGGCAGTCCCCCTGTCGACAGGTGGACATCAGCTGAGGGCGATGGCGCTTGAAATGGACTTTAAACCTAGGTTAGGAGTCCAGATAGAGAGAAAAGCTGGGGCGTGCCCAGGGAAGGCGTAGCCCGAGCCCAAGACCATCCCAGGAAACTTGCAGAGAGGAAGGCCTTTCCTTCGAGGCCTGTTGTGTGCACTTGGAGAGAAGCCCAGGGCTGCTTTGGTCCAGAGTCAGCCGGCGGGCTGATTGATTAGCCTCTTGAGATGAACCGTGTGCTTGTGGGCATTCAGAGTATAAGGAGCGCCCCCCACCTTTCGAGAGCCACCCCAGCGTCCGCAGCTAGTGTGCCGGCTCCAATGAGCGCGAAGGGCCCAGTCCTGTGTCTCATTGATAAAGCAGGCTGTGTCAGGGGAGCGTGGGGTTCTGGAGGCTTTGTCAATCTCACAGTGACTTTCCAAGGGAAGGGAGTCATAAAAAGAATTGCAAAAGGAGAACACGAGATTTTTTTTCTCAACCTTAAAGAGAAAATGTGTTCCAAGCTGCCATGTTTTCACAAGCCTATAAACGGCCCCCAGGTGACTATCAGAAGCCAGTTTTAGTGCCATAAGCAATAGCTGTAGCTGTCAGTAACGTTGTCACCTGCCTGGAGGTGGCGGGCCTCTGAGTTGTTCTCCTCGGTTTCTTGGCGAGCGAAAAGAGAAAGTGTGATCCGGGCAGAGTGTCCGGAAGCACTGAAAGCTTCAACTCCTTCCCATTGTTGTTCATCATTGCTCTTACGGCAGGTGCAGAGACTGCAGCTTTCTGGGGACCGCTGGTTGTAAAGTTGGTCTTATTGTATCTTGTCCTGCAGGCGGGCAATAATGTTTCCATCTGTGATTTCTGATTGTGTTCTTTTGCACGTTGTTTTTGTTCAGTCGACAGAAGAGTTGAGTCTGAAGAATCAGGTGATGAAGAGGGAAAGAAACACAGAGAAGGCCTGGTCTCAGACCTGAGTCAGCAAAGTCTGAGAGATGATCTGAACCTCGACAACCCAGAAGGTACGTGTTGACGACCGAGAGCCCGCGATGCCGGGGAGAAGGCGCGGGAGGGTCCCGGCCCAGCCCCTCGCCCCCCGTCAGCCGGCCCACCAGCCACGGCTCAGGAGCTCCACACCAGGGTCACTCCGCGTTTCCCCTTCCCCTGCAGGCGACAGAACTCCTCGTCCCTGGAGTCCATTTGAGACCCTCTTAGCTCGCTGCTGCCCGTGTTATCCTTGCAGGGAACAATCTAATTTCAGATTGAATAGATCCTTGCATGTAAGGGCAACCTTGAGACTGGATGCATGTGACCTGCGGCAGATGGGGAAATAGGTCACGTGAGATGATGTTCAGGAAAGGAGGCCCAGATTCAGCTCTGACTCACTCTGATACTTTGTGGGTCATAGGGATGACCAGTGCCTTTCCAGAGGAGTATATCTGGTTTCTTGTGCACTGGTGATCCTTTCAAAGTTGAACAAAGTCATAACGTTATGCCGAGAAAGCGCTTCGAAGCCCTCTCGATTTTGTGGGGACCCCAGAGGAGTGAACGGTCTCCTGCTTTCCTCCCGTGGCTTTAGGGGCAAAAATCAGTCAAGTCACAGGAGCAGAAAAGGACATCTGTGATTGTTCTTTTCCAAAGTGAATATTCAGAATATTCATCTTACACTGTGGTAAGGTGAAAGAGGGCACTAATCAGATTTATCCTGCCATCGATCATCAGCCTTTGGGGACTTTGTGCGGGCACGGGCAGTGGGCACAAAGCCCAAGGCTACTCATGTAGTGCTTTCCTGCTGGTAACTCGCAACGGCCTTCTCGGGCTCGTGGCAGGACAAGTCTTATTCAGGTGTGTGTGAGTGTGAGAATGATGTGAGGAAGCAGCAAGAATGCCTAAGTTTTCCATTTACCCAATACTCATTGAAGGCCTACTGTGTGCAAGCCATTGCAGGAATTATAGAGATGAGTAAAGCAGAGGCCTGCCCTCACCAGGATCAGCACCAGCACCTGCTCTCCTTGGCAGGAGTCATCTGGCATGCAAGTAATCAGACTTTTCTCTCTCCGTACTGATTTCTGGGCTCTGGTTTTAAGTAGAGGAGTAGTGTTCGGAGGCCCCCCGGGCAGCCCTGATCACCTGACCTCCGTCCCTGCCCCCACCCTGTACCCCCATACTGGCCCTTTGGAGCTCCCCTCTACAGCCTCAGCCTCCGGGCCTCCCCTCTTTGGGGATCACATCCAGACTCCCCTGTTGGCCCTCACCAGCCTCTCCAGCTTTATCTCTTCTCTGCCACCTCTGTGCCTTTGCCTTTACCATTCCCCATGCCCAGAATGCCCTCCTCTTCCCCGTGGCCCTCTAAAGTGCCTTTTATATGCTTTTCCTGTGATTATATTTTTCTGGCGGACTGGAAGTTCCCTGAGGGCCACCGGCTGCTTCATTTTAGTCTGTGTGGCCCCATAAGCGCAGGCGTGCCCGCCCCAGGGCCTTTTTTCCTCCATCTTGGCCCTCCCATTCCCCCAGCCCATCCCGGGCCGCCTCCTCAGCTCTAGTCCCGGAGGGGCCCTCCTAGCCCCTGAGTCTCAACCAGTCCCAGGCCGCCCATCACCTCTGTCTCCCGGGCCCCTCGGCCACTTTGGCCCCCACTTCTTGGAGACGTCTGCCCCCAAAGACCCACCCAAGCATGTCAGAGGGCCTGGCTCTGCCAGGGGAAGGAGCGTTGGATTTGGAGGCGGGAGCTCGTGGGATCTGGGGAGAGGCCCCCAACCTTTACAGGCCTCGCTCTCCCCATCTATCAAACAGGGGAAACCCATGACCTCCCGAGTCCAAAGTCCATAGGCCAGCTGCCCTCTGCCCTCCCGGCTGCCCTTCTTCCCATCTTTGGCCACCCTGATGGTCCCTGCCCCGGGCCGGGTCCAATGGCCTTTCCCAAATCCAGTGTGATCCTCTGACCTCACCTCTGACCTCTGGATGGTCGTCTCCCCCTGCTGATGGGCCTCATCTGCCCCCCTCTCTGACTCCGCTCTCAGAGCTGAACGACCAAGAGAGGCTCCCATGTTCTGGCTCGGATTCCTTCAGGTCCCCCATTCCTGCTAGGACTCACTGGCCCGGGCCCGCTGGCTCTGGTCCCATCTCCCCCCCCCCCAGCACCTCCCAGATCGTCCTCCTACATGTTTGTTAGTCCGAGCCAAACCCGACTCTGAGAGGCAGGAGGTCCTTGGGCAGAGGAGACATGCCCGGGCCGGATCCCATCCCGCCTGCTGCCTGCTCTCGGTGGCCTTGAAGCCCTCGCAGATCTGCCCCTGAGGAGCCCGGTGGAGCAGGCGGATCCCTGTGCAGCAGCAGCAGCAGCAGCTCAGGGCCTTCCCAGCACTCTTACACACACACACACACACACACACACACACACACACTCACACACACTCACTCACTCACACACACTCCCCATCCCCCAGTAGCAGGCCCTTCTTGCCCCCCTTCCCTCAGCCCCCACAGAGCACTCGGCTTTGGAGCTCTCGTGTGTCGGACAGGGACGTTCCATGTCCTGGGAGGAGCGCTCCGGTGCTCCGCACACAGTGGGCGCTTTATGACTGGTTGAGGAGAAAGGGCAGCACTGAGTTCCCGAGGAGCTCCCAAGCGTTGCCTCGCTCCCTCCCTTGGGATTGGGCAGCACGATTACTACCCCCTTCTGGTGTCCTGCAGGCTCCTCGCCATGCTCCAAGAGTGAGCTCTGTGGGGGCGGTGGGGGGTCCAGAGGAGGCGGGCCCCCAGTGGGCTGAGCTCATTGCAGCCAGAGGAAAGGGGAGCTGCCGGCCCCCTTCGGTTGCGCCCCGTGGAAGAGGCCCCAGACCGGCTCTGCTTGGCCTTGGCTTGACAGAAGCTGGGTTGGGTTCAGTACTGAAGGGGGAGGGGCCATGGACCCCTAGAGGCGAAGTGAGGGCCTCTGCCTCCTGCCTCCCTAAAAGATGCAGGGGCTGGCCCAGTTGGCTGTGGGGGTCGCGGCCATCTCTGAGATCCCGTGGTTTGTACGCGCCTGTGTGTCCCTGCCTCAAACGTGGGGTGGGAAAGAGAGGATTGCATGGGAAGTGGATAGACGGCGGGCAGGCGGGCAGAGTGAGCCTGGCAGGGGGCGGGCCAACAGCGAGGACCCCCTTGGTATCAGCGGCACCTGCGCTGTGACAGATGACAAGTGGCTTTCCAAGACCCCTGTCCTGGCGGGGCTCCCTCCGCTGCCACAGGATGGTTCTGGGGGCCTCCAGGTTGGACTTAGCACTGCCCTATACCCCCTGGTGGGTGGAGAGCCCTCTTCCAGCAGGGCCGTGGGGTCTCCCGGCCTCCAGAGCAGCTCCCCTTGTTGCATCCTGCAGGGGGGGCTTTCCAAAGGCCCCTCCTGGATTCTGCACGGCCTGCGCTGCCAGGGCCCAAAGGGAGGCCTTGTGGGCGGCAGGAAAGCCGTCCAGCCCTGCAAGGAAGAGCGGAGGCCCTGCCTGAGTGAGCAGACGCTGTTCTCGCCTCGGCTTTCTTCTCCAGAAGGGAATCGTCTCGATGGCATTGCTTTTGCACAAGGCCCCATTGTTTATTCCTTTTTATTCTGAATCTACTGAAGGCTGAAAATCAGAGACCAGCCCCCTAGGAAAATAGAGCAGAAAACGCAGGCTCCGGGTTCTGGCTCCTTGTTTCCAGCCCCTGCTGTGCATGGAGCACCGTGCTGGGCACTGGGGAGCGGAGGAGGGAGTGCTAAGAAGGGGAAGGCAGGGTGGCCACCCTCTGGCCTCGCCCCCTCGTGCCCTCCCCCTCCACAACAGGACTCTGATTGTACGTTCTGGCCTTTTTGTAGAAGAATCGGAACTCCCTGTGGATATGGAGACTGTTCACTTGGATGAAGATGCTGAGGTAACCTGAGGGGATTGGAGGGCGGTGAGGGTCTGGGGGGGGACACGAGGTGCTCGTGTCAGCCCACGGACAGGGCCCGGTGGGGCAGGGGGGCTTCGGGGCCTTCCGAGGCGTCCTTCACCCAGATTTCTCTGGCTTTTAATGCCAGTCATCCAGACCCACTTATAACTACTTGAAATCCCGAAACTCAGTCGTGCTACTTAAACCCCGATCCTCGGAACTGCCCGCTTCCCTGGGATCAGAGAAGTCTGGAGATTTGCACTCGTATCCAGATATCTCCCCGAAAAGCCCGCAGGCCCAAGGGCTTCAGGGCTGTGCAGGCTCCTCTTACCTAATAACCAATTTGAGAAGATTTAGGTTTGGACAAGCAGGGAACGGCTCAGGCCTCCTCTGGGGCAGCTCTGGGAGAAGGAGGCAGACAGTGTGGTTTTAAGAAATGTGTGTGTACGTGTGTGTGTGCGTGTGTATGTGTGTACATGTGTACGTGTGTATGTGCATTTTTCCTCCAGTTTAATGAACAATGGCCCTGTCCCCCAGTTACCCCCTGCCTCTGATCAGGAAGTGACTGTCCTGACGGTTCCCAGTGCTGAGCTTGATTTCTTTTCTGTGTTCAGGATATTGATCTAAATCATTATCGAATTGGGAAAATTGAAGGGTTCGAAGTCCTGAAGAAAGTGAAGGTGAGTGTGATTCCGAATCCTTGGGAGCGACGGAACTGTCTTGCGTCCCCTTCGTGGTGTCGGCCGGGCGAGCGGGTTCTGGAGAAGGCCCTGTTTGAGACGCAGAGCCTGGCCACTGCTTGTCGAGACCCTCCCTTGGGGCCATTTGGACGAGGCTCCCCGACACCCCCAAGTTCTCACTCCTTGCCCTCTTTTGGGGCACTCAGCACGGTCAGGGCACTGGGGAGGGCGTGTGGGGCCGGGTGCTCAGCCCAGGGCTCTGGCCTTTCTCCCCAAAGCAGCCCCAGCCCACTCACTCCTGGGTGGTCAGCTGCCTCCAGGTTAGGCCAGAAGAAAGCCTCGCTCAGACTCACCAGATGCTTGGGTGTCTGTCCCTCAAGCCCAGTCCCCAGGACTTCTTCCTGTCTGCCAGGACCCAGGGCCTTCCTTAGGAGACTTTCTCTGAAGTTCTTCCCCGTGTCAGGTGGTCAGCCGAGTAACTCCTCTAATTACTTCCTTCATGATGAAGATTAAATGAATTGACCTCTGAAGGTCAGCAAGGCTGGGATCACTTGGAAACAAGAGAAGGAAGGCACTACAGTGGAGGAAGATGGGAGAGGGGCTTCCTGGGGGAGGGCACACGATAGCTGGGCCTGCGGGGAAGGAAGGAGGCCTGAGGCCGAGGGACCGGCCAGGGAGTCCGTGCCGCCAGACAGAGGCGTGAAGGGCTCTGGAGCTCACCTGCATTAAGTGAGGAGGGGACACAGAGACCTGGAGTCGAGGGGCCTCAGCAGGAGGCAGGAGCCACGTAGGCGGCCAACAAGGGCAGAACAAGGTTTTGAGAGACCCCCAGAGGTGGGCAGCGCCAGGCAACGTGGTAAGCCCCAAGCGTGAGTGCAGCCCCTGCTCTTCTGGGCAAGGCATCGGGCCGGAAGATGAACGCCCAAGATGGCGGCTGCATCAGCAGAGTGGAAGAGACGCCCTCGCAGTGGGACAGGGCCCAGGAAAGGCCTTTTGAGGAACATGGCACCCACTGAGTTGTGGAGAAGGCCGGGAAGCCAAGGAGGCTGCCAGGCACGTGGAACCACCAGCCAGGCAGGAGGTGGCGGAAGGGCCCGGGGCCCCGGAGCGAGGACATTGACCCTGGGAGCCCTGCGCACTTGTTTGGAAGATCCCTGTGGCAGCCGGGCCCTTGGGTCATCCTGCAGGCCGGGAGAGCCCAGGGGCAGTTAGCGCTTGCTCGTACTTCTGAGCCGCATCTGCGTGCGGCCGCCGATGGGATCGCTGAGCCTCGGGGTCACGGCCGTTGGAGCAAAGGAGACTCGGGCAGGTCGGAGCAGAGCCAGCCGAGAGCAGTGTCCGGCAGGCCGGTCAGAGACAGGAGAGACGCAAGGAGGGGGAGACTGAGCAAAGGCCACTCGACCGGGCCAGCAGGTGGAGGGAGCAGGATCAGCTGAAAGGATTCAGCCAGGATTCAGGCCAAGGGAGGACGGAGGTGGAAAAAGTAGCGGTCACCCAAAGGACAGGAGGCGTTGGGGGTCCAGGCGGGGGGACGAGGGAGCGACGTGGTCAGATTCGGGATCTTCCCAGCTGGGAGCATCTGAGGGAGCGTCAGCTTTGTGCTGAAGTCGTGTGCTGAGAGGGCCAGAGCTGGGAAGAGCCGGCCTGGGCATGGTGTGGTGAGGGGCCCGGGCCGTGACAAGATGGGGAGGGAATGGGGGGGTCAGAGCAAGCCGACTCCACTGAGGGAGGAGCCCCAAAAGAGGGGGACCCCTTTGTCTTTTGTTCCGGGAAAGGTACGAGCAGCGCCTTCAGCTAAAGGGGGGAGGGTGAAGTCCATGGGGAGGCAGTCTGGACCCCCTTTCTTCCCTAGGGAACTCCTGACCCCCCCAACTTTCCCTCTGCAGACCCTCTGCCTCCGTCAGAACCTCATTAAATGTATTGAGAACTTGGAAGAGCTACAGAGCCTTCGAGAGCTGGATCTCTATGACAACCAGATCAGAAAGATCGAGAACCTGGAGGCGCTGAAGGACCTTGAGTGAGTGGGAGGAAAGGCTGCTTGGGGGGGGGGGGGTTGTGCTTCCCTCCTTCCCCTTACTGGGCGGTCTCGGCCGCTCCCCAGAGGCTGGCCTCCAGGACACGTGGGCAGCGCGGCGGGCGGCTAGCTGGGCACGTGCCCGGGGGCACAGGCTTCCTGCGGCCTCCTCATCTTCTCCTTTCTTTGTCCCAGGACTTTAGACATTTCTTTTAATCTTCTGCGAAGCATCGAAGGCATAGATCAGCTCACCCAGCTGAAGAAACTTTTCCTGGTCAACAACAAAATCAGCAAAATTGAGAATTTAAGCAACCTCCAGCAGCTGAAGATGTTAGAGCTTGGATCCAACCGAATCCGGGTAGGTGGCGCCTGGTGTGGGCAGAGCGTGGCTCTCGAGGGTTGCCCATGGGGGGGGGTGGGGGAGCAGACCAGGAAGACCCCAAGGAATTCAGAGAAGGCGGGTCCTCCCTCTGGCCCTTTTAGTTTTAATGACCCACGCGCCCATGTACACATGGGCACATACTCACACGTGCCCCCTCTAGAAGAAGCCCCCACCCACCTCCCTTGGGGAGGGGGGCTGCACTGTGCAGACTGGGGGGTCGAGCTGCATCTCCTTTTGAGGGCACTCTCCTCCAGAGCCAGGTTCGTGTCCCCGCTTTCTTAGGTGTGCGCCATCTCGCATGTGCCCCTGGGCCGAGCTTCCTAAAAGAGCGGGACGTCTCCCGCGGAGCCTTAAAAACCTTTCTCTGAGAAGGGTCGCAGGCGTCCCGGACGGCCGGAAGAGCCCAGGCTCACGCAGCTGAACCTTGCCCGGCGTGGCCTGGAGCCCGAGGCAGGTAAAGAGCTGCTTGTGTCCCTTCCACAGGCCATCGAGAACATCGACAGCCTGACCAACCTGGACAGTTTGTTCTTGGGGAAGAATAAGATCACCAAGCTCCAGAATCTGGACGCCCTCAGCAACCTCACGGTGCTCAGCATGCAGGTAGGGCTGCCGCGGCCCCAGTCACCCTGTGGGCTCCTCCCTCGCGTATCCGCTCTCTGCCGCCTCATTGTCATCCTCAAAGTGGCCGGGGACCAAGCATCACACCCGCCCATCCCAGGTGTGGTCTGCACTGCAGGGTGCCCTGTGAACAGGCTTCCTTAGTGCTGGGGGAGACCAGAATCCCTTAGCCCGCTCGGGAGAGAGAGGGACCGGGAGGCTCCCCCCCATTTACTGGCAAGGAAGAGAGCCAGGGAGGGAGGGAGGGAGAGCTCACTGGAAGGCAGCTCCTCTCCACTCTCCCTGCCTCCCCCCCCCAGATGGGTTTCTCAGGAAATGATCCATAATGCCCTGTCCGGAGCCTGGACTTCCACCCCAGGTCCTTTGGGGCCATTCTGTTCCCCAGGCATCAGAAGCTACAATTCAGTGTCCTGGGTTCCGGCTTGTGCTCAGGTCTTTGGCTGATGAGTTCTCAGTGGAGCAGTCGCCTCTGGTCCCCAGGATTGGGATGGCATTTAAGAGTGGTTTTCATGAAGTTTTTGTTGCTATCGGGGGTTTTTTATACATCGTCCTACTATCTCCTAGTAACACTCCCTTCCAAATTGCCGTTCGGTATAACAAATAGTTTTAAAAGGCAAAAAAAAGGAGCCTGAGAGTATGTGCCCACGACCACCCTCATGGAGCCAGGCTGTTCTTTGTAACTTTGCCGCGTGCACTTGGGATGTTTGTGATGATTGTTCTGCCCCTTGGCATTGTTGTAATCATTATGAATATTGTTTTCTTGGCTCTGCTCACTTCATTCTGCTTCGGTTCATGGAGATCTTTTCCTACATCGTAATGCAGTCATATTCCATTCCATTCCCCGTTGCTGAGCCACTTCCCAATTGATGGCCATAAACTTGGTTTCCAATTTTTTGCTGTCACCAAAAAAGTATCACCATAAATATTTTGGTTTACTGGTCTCTTTGGCACAAAAACCTAGTCTCTTTAGGTCAAGGAGTGTAGATTTTTTAATTTCTTCATTTGCGTTATTCTTAATTGCCTTCCAAAATGGTTGTGGTGATTCATAGCTTCACCAATAAAGCAGTAGTGTCTATCTTGCCACAGCCTCTCCAACACTGACTGTTCCCATCATTTGTCAGCTCTGTTAATTTGTAGGGCATGAGATGAAACTTGAGGAGGGTTTGGGTCTACATTTCACTTATTGTTAATAATTTGAGCATTTGGGGAGTGGCTTTTGAAGATAGTGTGTGTGTGTGTGTGTGTGTGTGTGTGTGTGTGTGTGTGTGTGTGTTGTGTCCAGAATACAAACCTTTATTGAGGAAATATGATGTAAAGATTTTTTTTCCCCCATTCACATGCTTTTTTCTTAATTTAGGTTCATTAATTTTGTTTGTGCAGAAGCCTTTCAGTTTCATCAGTTATCTATTTTATCTTGTATCATCGCTTCTTTCCCTTCTTTGCCTAAGTATCTATCTATCAGCTCTCCAGAGCCTTGAGAGGCCTGTGATCTGCTCCTCTTAGAATCTTTTGCCTACTCATTAATATTAAAGTCGCATTTCCATTTAGAATGTATTGTAGAATACGGTAAAAGGTAATGGTCTAATCCTTATTAATGCCAGACTTCTTTCCAGTTTCCCAGCAGTTTTTATCAGATAAGAAGTTTTTTCCTATGTAATTAATGTTTCTGATTCTCCCTAGTATTCCATTGAACTGTTTCTCTTTTGATGGCTGCTGCTTTAGAATTTAGTTTGAGGTGATTAATAATGATCTTGTGTTTGACAAACATAAAGATTTAAGCACGTGGGATAAGAATTTGCCATTTGGTAAATAATTATAATAATATTAATAAAATAAAATTATTTCTGCCAGCTAGATGGATAGAGCACCAGCCCTGCATTCAGGAGAGCCCAAGTTCAAACCTGGCCCTCAGATACTTACTAGCTCTGTGACCCTGAGCAAGTCACTTAACCCTAATTGCCTCTTTCCCCTGTCCCCAAAAAACAAAACAAAATAAATTATTGGGAAAACTAAAAAGCATTCTGGCAGAAATTCAGTATAGACCAATATCTTGCATGACCTAGGTATAAAAGGAATATCATTAAACAAATGAGGAGCATATGGAACATATCACCTATCAGACTTATGGATAGAAGAACTTAAGAGTAAATGAGAGATAGTATTGTGAGCTATAAAATGGATTACTGTGATTACATTAAATGTAAAAGGATTTGTACACATCAAGCCAATGTAGCCAAGATTAGAAGGAAAGAAAATTGGAGGTGACAATCTTTATAGACAGTTAAAGGTCTTACATTTCAAATATATAGAAAACTTTGTCAAATTTACAAGTATAAGAGTCATTCCCCAATTGACAAATAATCAAAAGATATCAACAGGAAGTTCTTCTATGAAGAAATCAAATCTCTATATAGACACATAAAAAATTGTTCTAAATCATTATATTAGTAGAGAACTATACATTAAAACATTTGAGATATCATCTCACACCTGTTAGATTGACTAAAATGATCGAAGGTGGCAAATGTTGGAGGGGATGTGGAAGAAGTGAGACTGACCAACCATTCTGGAGAATAATGTGGAGTTAGGCCCAAGGAGTTAAATAACTGGGCGTAGCCTTTAACCCAGCAGTAGTACCAGCAGGTTTGTTCCCTAAGAGACCTGGGAAAAAGGGAAAGACTGTGTATTCTAAAACACTTGTAGCAGCTCTCTTTGTGGCGGCAAAGGACTGGAAGGCCCGGGGATGTCCGTCAGGTGGGGAACGGCCCAGCAGTTTGTGGGCTGTGCTTGTGACGGAATACTGATGTGCTGGAAAAACATGGAAAGACGCATAAGGAAAACAGAAAAGTGCAGAGTCAGGAGAGCGTTGAACAGTGAAAGCAGAGCTGTGAAGGAGCAGCTCGTTCTGAGCCCTATAGATGCTCAGGTCACTAAAAAGGAGGGAGCCGCCATCCACCTCCCGAGAAAGAGCCCGAGTACAGAAGTAGGCTTAGTGTGGATTTACCCAGATAGAGGGGGAGGGGGAGAGACACAGAGGCAGAGAGTGGGGCTGGTCTGAGGCCTGAAAACCTAACTCTTGGTGGCCCTTTCCTTCTCCCTATTGCAGAGTAACCGGCTAACCAAAATCGAAGGCCTCCAGAACCTGGTGAACCTCCGGGAGCTCTACCTCAGCCACAACGGCATCGAGGTCATCGAGGGCTTGGAGAACAATGTAAGTGGCCCACGGCCGGCCCAGGGGGACGCTGGGGGAGGGCGCCGCCCCTTCCTGGTTTGCACGCTTGTGCAGAGACTTTTTCTGTCCCCGGACACAGTGAGTGACAGGTTGTGTGCAGTCTAGGGTCCCGGTGCATCCTCCTGGGCCGCCCACCGACGGGCAGGGACCACTTGTCTTTGCTGGTGCGGTGGAGAGAGGGATGGTCCCTCATCAGGATGACCTGAGGTCAGGCTCGGCCTCGGCCCCCAGTAGCCCGCTCACTTACCGATGTCTGCCTGTGCTATGAAGGGCTGAAGGTCCCGGCGCCCACATCCCCTTCCCCTTCCCAGAATGCCAACGACTATGAAGGAGAGTGTCCACGGTCGGGGGGAGCAGGCCTCTGAGCAGACCAAGGAGCCAGACTGGGCTCTCGAGCAGGGGAGGAGAGAAGGGAAAAGAGATGGAGGGGGAGGCTGCAGTGGGATGCTCTGGGCACAAGCACGCGGCCTTGAGTGAGGATCTTCCTGTCAAACCGATCTCGAAAATCCAACTGATTTCCCACTGTGAAGCAACAGGATTGCCGGTGATCTGGAAAATGGATTTGCCTTAAGGGCAGAAGGAAACTCTCTGGTCCTCTGCATGGTCCTGGACAGACCACATGTCACCAGACATTGATTGAGTGCCTCAGTGGGCCGGGCTCGCACTCAGTGCTGGAGGGACAAATGAAACAGTCCCCACCCGCCCCGAGCTCCTGGCCCAGTGGAGAGAACCAGCCTGGACGGCTCCATCGGACACTGCCCGCCAGTCCGGCCTCCCCATCCCCCACCAAGCTGAAAGTGAAGAATCCAGGCGGAACCCCAGAAATGCAGCGTTGGGCTCGGGCCCTTCCCAGCTGCGCGCAGCCTCGGTCACCCCCAGATCCTGATGTCTCGGAAGAGGAAGCTCCGGCCCTGACTGAAGAGCGGCCAGGCCCTCCCTGCCTCCCCGCCGGCTCCCAAGCCCCTCGCCTGCCCCTCTTCCCTCTCCCCTGATCAAGTGGCCCGGCTCTGCCACCTCTCTCTCCCTCCTTCTTGGTCCTTTCATCTCTGCTAATGAGCGTTCCGTGTCTTTCTGCCCGTTATCGCCTCCTCGACCAGGCTCCCCATGGGGTCCCTCAGCTCCTCCTCTCCCTCCCTGAGCCCTGACCCTCGGGCTTCCAAGCTCCTCCTGGGCTGGAGCTGCTCTCTGCAAAGTGGCCCTAGAAGGACAACTGCAGACCCAGTAAAGATGATTCCAGGAAGGCCCTGCCCTCCCGCTTCAGCCTCACAGTCCCGAAAATACCTCAAACGTCATCCCGTGTGACCTGGACCCCCAATCCCTCTGGGCCCGGCCTGTTTCCCTCCCTGTAAAATGGAACTGAGAACAGAGCTCCCCTCCCAGGTGGATGCAAGGAGGAAGCACGAAGCTCTTTGCAGATCAGACATCCGAGAGCAACGTCGGCCGCACCTGGCTGTCCTTGCCGGGCCTGGGCCCCGGGGGCGGGGGCAGGGGTCGCTCCTGCCAGGAGTCCTCTGGACACTAGGATTGTGAGGAGAGACGCGGCGGCTCCGTCTCGTGCTCTGAGCGCAGCCTTGGACCTGGCTCGCCAGAGACACGGTGCCCCAGACCACGAGGTTACTGCTGAGCCTGCCCTCAGTTTCCTCATCTGTAAAGTGGGAGTAATAACCCCATGGCGCCGCTCCTCAAGGTTGCCACAAGATGGAATAGGGCCGTGTTGGGCCCATGGTGACCACTACCGAGCAGGGGCTGGGGGCTTCCCGAGGGGGCGGCCGGCCTTTCATAAGCTTACCTCGAAGCTCTGGAGAACTTTGGGGGGGCTACAGCCAAAGGGAATTCTTAACTAGAAACAGCAGCAGCGTGTGTGTGTGTGTGTGTGTGTGTGTGTGTGTGTGTGTGTCTACATACATACACACACACACACACACACACACACACACATACACATACCCCTATATATTCCTATTGTGTACATTGATATATAGACATAGAGACACATATAGTGTGTGGGGGTGTTCTGGTAGCTGCTGGCCAGCTGGAAACAGCTGCGGTCTGGGAAATGAGCCTGTAAGCTCAGTAAAGCTATTTGTGTGTGTACACGTGTGTGCGTCCCTGCGTGTGTACATGTATGTACCTGTGTGCACACGTGTAAGAACTTCCATCTCTAGGCCTGTTGTTTAGCATGAAAGCTTACAGCTCCGCCACCTTGGGAAGGATGGGGGAGGGGGCACCCAACTCCCGAGGGAGGGGCTGTGGGGGCTGCTCAGGGCCCTTTCTCCATTGCAGATTTCCCCGGCACTTAGCACCTCACTGCTGCAGGGGCCTGGGCTCCCTCTGCTACGGCAGCTCCCCACGTCCCCTTCCTGCCCTCGTTCAGACATCGGAAAGGAGCGCCAGCCCTCCCACCCCCGGCCCTAAAATGTCCCCTCCTCGTTTCAGAACAAACTCACGATGCTGGACATTGCATCAAACAGGATCAAAAAGATTGAAAACATCAGCCACCTAATAGAACTACAGGAATTCTGGGTAAGTGGCAGTCGCTCCAGCACTGGTACTTGCGCCGGGTACAGGTGAAGGTCCAAGGGGCCGCTGGGGGCAGCAGGTCTGTAGCTCAGCTCCCCCGATGACTGGCATCTTGTCAGCTGACCATGGGGTTCCTGGACATCAGAGCGTAGCCAGCTGTGTTCAAGAGCACCACTCCAGTATCTCAGAAGGACTTGGCGCAGGGTGCAGGGAGGGGGGATCACAGGGAGCTTGCCTCCATCCCCTAAGACGTGTCGGCTTCTCGTCCCAGGGGGACGCCGCCGAGCCGGTCGGCTGGGGGGGGTCTCAGGGCCAGCCCTTCCTTTTCTTCCCTACATCCTGGAAACGTCATTGGTTCTGGGCCTTCGGTGGTCCGAGGATGCGGCAGGGAGGCCGTTGGGACCATCAGAAACCTCACTGACCATCCAGGACTCTTGGGCAAGGGGTCAGGGAGCAGAGCAGTTATTCTCTGGGGACCCCCAAGGAAGGCATCCAGGCAGACCCTGTCAGAGCCAGCTCAGGGGATCAGCTCAGGCAGGTGTGGGCAAGGAGAGGGCAGAATCACGGCCGAGACCCCGCTCCAAGCCACACACACGCAGGCAGAAACGGGGAGCAGAAGCACAAATGGCCTGGGGGGACCTTGTTTCCAGGCAGGGCCCCCTCGAAGCCCCCGCCTGGTGTAGCCCAAGAGAGCTGCTTCTCGGTCAGCCCAGGGATGCCTGGGGCTCCTTGGACGGACCGCGAACCAGAAAGCAGCACCGCTGAGAAAGGCTGAAGCCGAAGCCTCTTCCCAGGAGCCCTCGGACGCTCGGAGCGGGGACTAAGGCTCAGCTCAGTGTTTTGTTAGCCCGGACCCCCGCCTGTCTCCCATCACCGGGGGCTCAGCATTCAGGTGGGGATGCCTCTCCTCGGGGGCCGGCTGACGGGCTCCCCCCCGCCCCAGCGGCAGCTCAAGCCCGCAGCCCCCCTTTCCCTCACACAGTTGGTAAAGAAGCACGGACGTGAGGAAGGGCCCGGGGCCCTCGCCCTTAGCCCGAGGCCTCTACGTGGGGCCCCCGGCCTCCTTCCTGTCAGTGCCGCTGTCCCGCTCTGGCGACTCCCTGCGCGGCCCCTTGGTAACAGCAGTCTCCTCCCGAGGAAGAGGCCCACGTTCCCTAGGGGCGCTGTGGAGACGGTGAAGCCCACTTTAAAGAGTGAATTTTTTGTTTATTGATTGATCTAGGAGTCATGATTCCAGATGTAAACGCTGTGTGAGCCCTTCAGACCTTTCCCAGCACCCCACCCCAAGGGCCTTAATGTAAGCGCCAAGGTAATCCCCCAGAATTCATCCCGGCTGCAGAGACGGTGCAGGTAGAGACGAGCGAAGGGCCAGAGATGCTTGCGCTTTCCTCATCCCTCTCCTTTCCCTCTCTCTTTGGGGACCACTAGGAGACAGGGGCCTCGAGTGGGGGACAGTGGGACTGGCCGCGCTGCCTTTCTTGCAGTACCGGGCGGGAAGCAGGATACCCACTCCCCACATAGAGAGAACCGTCCTTGGCAGCGGGCCCGGGACCCTTCCTAGGCCGAGACCTCCACAGGCGGCGCGGGCCTCTCCTGCCTCGGCCTTCGGTTCCCCGGGGCTCGCACAGTGAGGGCAAGCCGGGGCCTGAGTCTGGGGGCAGGCCCCGAGGGTAGCTGGGATGCCTTTCCTTTTGGTGGGTAAGTGGCAGGCACGCTGGCCGTCTCCAGGGGAAGGTCTGCAGTCAGTAGGTGGATCCCACGTGTTTGCATTCATTGTGGATTTTGCCCTTCCTTCCTCTGATGCTGGATGTGGAAATGCCAGTGGTTTAGTCAGATGAGTGAGGGAGGGCCCAGTGTCCCGGGCCCCTGGGCCGCCATCCCCTCTGGAGTTGCTTCTGCAGAGCGCCCGGGGACGCGGCCCTGCGGCCGCGCTCACCCCAATCACGCTCCTAGGGCTCCCGCTTGCCCAGCCGCGGGCTAGCCGCCTGACGTCAGGGATGTTCCTTTAACCAGTCCTTTCTGATGTACGTGCACCTCGCAGATGAACGACAATCTCATCGAGAGCTGGAGTGACTTGGACGAATTAAAGGGAGCCAAGAACCTTGAGACCGTTTACCTGGAGCGGAACCCTCTGCAGAAGGACCCCCAGTACCGGCGTAAGATCATGCTGGCCCTGCCCACCATCCGGCAGATCGACGCCACGTTTGTGCGGTTCTGAGTCTCGCCTGCCCTCGCTCGCCCTCCTCCGGCCACGCCACGGGCTTTTTAATCCACCTCTCGCTCCCCGAGTCTTCACTGACCAACAGCTACCAACGGCCAATAACAAACCACTGAACGGTCACTCAGACGTGTATGATGCACCCTCTTACGATTGTTTTTGAGATGTTATTATTATTAAATCTTGCAACACAATGTTTCCTAGTTCAGAGTTGTCGATTATTCCAGCAGAGCCTTTCGGCCATCCGAGCGCATGGGGCGTAGTGCGTGGTGTGGGGGACTGGCTCGGACCGGGTGACCGCCTCCCTCCTGGGCCGTGTCGCCGGGCAGTCCCACTCTCGGATTAGCCTCATGCTGCCTCTGGAAAAACAAGTCTTCTGGCCAAAGACTGCCCCAAGGGACACCTGCCCGGCCTGCATGTCTGCTCCTCCCCCATCCCCCTTTGAGACTGGCCCAGGGCCCGGAGGAGGAAGCCGCTGTTTCCTCACCCATAAGGGATCACCAAAGCCCTTCCCGTCTCCCTCCACGATCCTGAGACTGCGCGAGGTGCCACGCTGAGTAACGCTAGGGACGGAGAAGCCGAGCGAGCCCGGCGTGCGCCTCCCGCTCCGCTGCCGCCAGACTGGGCTCTCGCCCCGTCCTGTGGGACCTTAGGCCAGACACTAACAAGAGGGCTGGACTAGATACTTCCCCGAGGTCCGCTCTGGGGCCCGTCCGCCTCCCCCACCTCCGCCCTCGCCGTCCCCCACATCTGGAATGCACCCCCTCCCTCCTAGAATCCCAGGTTCCCTCAAGGCCCAGTTCCCCAAGGCCCCCCCTCCCCAGCCCCCACTCCTGGTAGTGTTTTGTATTAACTGTGTACATCTTGTTTTCTTCCTCTAGTATGTGAGCCCCTCGAGGGCAGGGATGCTTTCCTTTTTGTCTGGCAAACAATAGGCGATCAATAAATGCTTGTTGAATGAATTGATGTGATCCTATGAGATTTCCAGCTGAACTTTGTGTTCTCCTTAGACCGTTGTGTTTGTGTCTGTGAGAATGTGGCAGCCGTTCACTCCCAGGTTTCCCAGCCTGCTGCACCCCTGCGGCTCACCGCCATTCCCACCGAGGGAGGGAAGAAGGGGCTTCTTCACGCCCATGCGGCGGGCCAGCCCCAGAGCCTCGTGGGGGTGGACGCCCGGGCCCTCTCCCTGACCTCGCCCCGTATCCAGCACACGGCCTCCGCTTCTTCGTCCCGTCTGCCCCCTGCTCTCTGACGCAGCGCCCTCAGGAAGGACCCTCGTTCCCACCCGCCCCGTCCCATCCTCCGGTCACCAGAGCCAGATTATGTCGACCCGCCAGTTTTCTTCACTCGGGCCCCGGGGCGCTAACTGCTGCTCCATGCCAGCGGGATGGCGCCTCCCTTGGCGCTTTGTTCCCGAGCCCTGCCCGCGCGGGCTCCCATTGAAGCCGATTCTGGGACAGGCAGATGTCCCCCTGTGGGAAGGAGGCTCCCCCAGCGAGGGATGGGCTGGGGCTCACTCCTCGGTCTCCAGACGCGGGTCTCTTGGGACTCCGGCAGATTCCCAAGGAACTTGTCATTTTCCTCTTAAATCTGTGGGGCTTCGGAGGCTCGGAGAGGAAGTCCGGGGCGTGCGGGGGCCGCGACGGGCGAGCCGGAGGTGATCCAGAGGGACTTGAGCCGTACGTTTGATTTGTACATTTGTTCCAGCGTTTCCGCCTCTACAGAATCCCAGCTCTAAGGCGCGGCTCCGGCATCGGGTCATCTGCCCACTGGGCCCTCGTCCAAGGTGCAACTGCTGAACGTGAGTACAAAGGCCCGGCCCGAGGCCGATCCCAAACGGACACGGGGCCGTCAGGGAGGGCTCAGACCCACTTACTGCGCCATGGTCCAGCCCTCAGCTTCTTCAGCGCAGCTCCGGACCTGGCCAGCTGCATGAGCCTGGCAAAGTCCCTCATTGCCTCTCGTGTGAAATGGGACGGGGGGGGGGGTCTCATAACTCACGGCGGGAGTCCTGAGATTGTTACCAGGGAATGTCTAATACTAATTTTATATACCTATTTTATTTATATATTTTTATTTTTATACATATATATTATATATATAATATAATTATATATTTTAAAATCTTGATTACTTAAATATATTTACATACCTATATTTTATTTATATATTTTTATTTTTATACATATATAATATATGTATAATATAATTATATATTTTGAAATCTTGATTATTTAAATATATATTTATATACCTATATTTTATTTATATATTTTTATACATATATATAACATACGTATAATATAATTATATATTTTAAAATCTTGATTATTTAATTATATATTTATATACCTATATTTTATTTATATATTTTTATACATATATATGTATAATATAATTAAATATTTTAAAATCTTTATTATTTGAATATATATACCTATATTTTATATTTTTTTATTTTTACACATATATATAATACATGTATAATTATATATTTTTAAATCTTGATTATCTAACATATATTTTTATACCTATATTTTATACACCTTATCATGCCAGGAACAAGTTTTAAAAGCCCTGATCCAGCCCACCTCTCCACCTTGAAGGGGTGTGAGAGACTTTGTGGAGTGTTTTTCCACAATCTGTATCTACAGCTTATTTACCAGCGTAACAAACCTGTCAACCAAAGGGACTACGGAGGAATCGTGGGAAGCGGAGAATGGGAGTGTCAGGTACAGAAGACCTGGCTAAACCAGCCAAGACCATGCTTGGGCACGGTCCCGCTCTCCCCAGGGCGTTTTCCATCCCGTGTCATCGAACCAGGCTCCTCCATGGGGGGGATTGCACCAGGGAAGGATGCTGTCTCCCACCCCCATCACCCAGTGACTAAAAGATCGAAAAAGCAGAACTTACAAGTATATAGCATTAAAAAAAAAAAAGTGTCCTAGAAAATGGGTCAAGGAAAAATCATCTATAATCATCCCGATCATCACTATCTAAAAATCATAATTTTTTAAAGCCTACATACCAGGGGCAGCTGGGTGGCTCAGTGGAGAGAGCACCAGCCCTGAAGTCAGGAGGACCTGAGTTCAAATCTGGTCTCAGACACTTAACATTCCCTAGCTGTGTGACCCTGGCCAAGTCACTTAACCCCAGTTGGCTCAGAAAAAAAAAAAAAAAGCCTACATACCATATTAAAAAATGGGAAATAAATAAAACCATTTCAAGTGTATTAAACCCAAGGAATAAAATGAACAGAAGAATCCTTTGGTTGTCTCCTAAAAGCAACCGGCCCCACCCCACCTGGCCCCCCAAAAAGAACGGAGGTGAGTCTGGCCGATTTGTTCTCCGGCCATTGCTCCCCCTTTAATTATACATTCTAGAACTTTATTAATTGGGAGATTTGAATTGGAATCGATTCGTGCCGTCCGGCCTCGGGTGCAGGGATCCATTCTCTTTTACCCTTTTGAAGCTCCTGTGGTTAAGTCCCTGCCCTCCACCCTTTGCCATCTGTATAAGCAGAAGCCTGACAGCAAGGGACATCTCTCTCTGGGGCGAGTCCCCAAATGACGTCTCCCCCAGAAGGAGGGACTGGGCTCACTCATGAATCCCTGCGGTACTGGCAGAGAACACGGTCCCAAGCATGAGAGAGCACGGACTTGGACCCAAATCCCAGCTCCGAGTCCCAGCCCTGTCTCCTGCATCTCTCCTCCAGCCTCGATGGCTCCTAGAAGGAGAGGATCGGGCCGGGCCGGCTCAGCTCTCCTGATCCCCGGCTCGTGGCTGATGTCTAAACCGTTACCACGCGGATCTCCGCAGGAGAACGGAAGCTCCCAGAGCCCCAAGCACCCGGAACTTAATGGGAGTTTCACAAATGCCGGAAGATGGATCGTTCCTCTGGGCAAGGCAGGGCAGCCAGCTTGGCTCCAACCCCCTCAGCCATGTATGTCTTGTAGCCCCCTTTATGATGCCGGGGGCACAGATTGCTATGGAACAAGGTGCTGGGCAGGACCACGCAGGTGGGCTCAGGAACCCAGAGCTCTCCAGGCCAAACATCAGAGGCCCCGGAACCAGTCAGAGAAGGCGATTCAGCTCCAGGCCCATAAGCTGTTTCTGCCACCCACAGGGGCCTTGGGGTTAGGGGTGAGGGAGGGAGACGTGACGTTGCTCCTGTCCTGCAGAGCACCAGGCCCCAAGGAGTGCTCCACAGGTGTCTGCTGGAGGACGGCTCCTGGGTGAACCAAAACATGGCTCAGTGGAGGAACAGATGGACAGGGGAGAAAGCGACTTCTGAGGAGACCCAGCCCGGCAATAAGATCACAGGTCTCTGGTTCACGGTTCCCCTTCAAGTTCAGGGGAAAGCATTTGACACTGAACCCCCACTTCCCATCTTTTAAGTTCCCATTGCACCTGGGTTGACTCTGTTTCTTTCTGTCTCTATTTCTTTCCCCCATCATCTCTCCCCTTTCTTTGTCTCTCTGTTCCCCATCTCTCCTTTCTCTCTATCTTTCTCCTTCACAGTTTCTCTCGGTGTTCTCTCTTTATCTCATTCTGTCTCTCTCTCCCATCTCTCTTCTCTGTCTCTGTCTCTCTCTCTGTATGTATCTTTCTCCCTCAGTTTCTCTCTGCATCATCTCTTATCTCGTTCTCTCTCTCTCCCCCACCTCTCCTCTCTCTCTCTGTATGTATCTTTCTCCCTCAGTTTCTCTGTCTCCCCCATCTCTCTCTCCCTGTGTCTCTAATCCTCTTCTTTCTCTGTAACTCTGTATCTCTGTCTTCTCCTGCCTGTTTCTTCCCATTCTTCCTATTTTCTCCTTCTTTTTTGAGCCTCTGCTTCCAGATAAGCAGGAGTCTTCCCACCAGACGGCTTGGTCAGCAGTTCTTTACAAGGAGCCTTGTTCTCTTCGGAGGAAAGTCACAGGGTTGGAGCTGGGAGGGACCTTAGAGTTTTGGACCTTGGATTTTCTCCAGATCCCTCCTATCACAGATGAGGAGACTGAAGCCCAAAAGTTTGTCAGTAATTGTCCCAAAGGCACAAAGCTGGAAAACAGAAGGCCCAAGGTCAGACTCCCAGAATCCATGGGCCCAAGGTCAGACTCCCAGAATCCATGGGCCCTCCGAGCCCTCTAATCTGACCGACAAGCCCTTCTTGAGTTACGGTGTATCTAACAAAGGTCCCCTAGGCTCTGCTTGAAGACCTTCAGGGAATGAGAACCAACCGCTAAAGTGACCCATCCCAACCTTGAACAGCGCTAATGTCAGGAGGTTTTTCCAGCCAGAATTGGGCCTTCTGCTTCTGCCCCATTTCTCCTGATCCTTCCCCCTGGGACCAGCCTTCCCTCTTTTCTCAACACCCCCAGGCCCTTCTCCCAGCCCCGAGAGTCTTCTCTTCTCCTGGGTCCTCCAGCTGTTCTTTCTGCGGCCTGAGCCCAGCCAGCCTCCCCTGCCAGTCATCCACGGCGGGCAGAACGCTCTGTCTGTGGTGCAGCGTCGCGCCATCATCTCCCTAGTCCTGCATGCATCCCCTCAAGGAAGCTGAGATCCCAGCATCTGTAGCTGCCATAGGTCACGCTTTTGATTGGAATTGTAATCTCACGCTCTCTCCCATCCTGTACTTGTCTGTATAAGTGGGTTTGGTTTTTACTCCATTTCAGACTTTATATTTCTATTAAATTGGATCATATTAAATCCAAGTCATTGTTCCCACCTGTTGACTGCAGGGGCTCCGAGCCCAGACTTCCTGCCCTCCCTACCAGCAGATGGCTCTCTGCCCCTCTTTGCCAAGAAATAATGGGCAAAAGCCAGCCTTTATTGATGTTTCAGGCTATAGTAAAGTATCAGGAGCCACAGAATTCCCCAGACCGGGGATCCTGACTTGAGGAACCGGCTACCAGACTGGATCAGGCAGCTTCCCGACCAACCCGACAGACCTCAGAGGTCCAGCTCCATCTTCCTGACCCTAGATCCCCGGTGCCAGCTTGTCCTGCCCATCTAGAGCCAAAGAGCTGGCCCTAGGAGTCACCGTGTCTCTAGAAGTTCCACCTGAGCAAATGGCTTCTGTGTCTGGGAACAAATGCCCAGGCCAGCCGGGCAGGAAGGGCTTGGAGAGGACATAAAGCACGGCAACGGGGCCTGGCAAACCCTGCTCTCATTTACCTCCATAACAAACATCTCAGAACTTCAAGGGCCCAGGATTTCCTCTATTGGCGAGTCCTTTCACAGGGACAAAGAGCAGGCCATCACTGGGTACGACATCCTCCTAGTTCTACTCACTTCACTTTGCATCACTTCCTGTAAGTCTTTCCAGGTTTTTCTGAAATCATCCTGCTTGTCATTTCTTATAGAACAATAATACTCCACAATCATATAGCACAGCTTGTTTAACCATTTCCTAACTGATGATGGACATCCCTTCAGTTTCCAATTCTTAGCCACCACAAAAAGAGCTGCTATAAATAAATATTTTGGGTAAAAGAGATGCTTTCCCCTTTTTAGGTCTTTGGGACCACCTGAGATACTTACAGCTACATGATATTAGCCCTCTAAAACTTAGTAGAGAGGCTTTGGGGCTTGCTGTGTTGAAGGAAACCCATCCTCCTCAGAGGAGCTTTTCTGTTCACAAATGATGACCAGCACAACGTTTACTTGAGGTTCTTCCAACTTGACAGGACCTGCCCGACGTTCAGGACCTCAGCTTCACCTCCATGTTGCAACCAGGATTCAGAGGAGTAGGTCAGTGGGGAAAGTGAGCCCTGGGGATCGAATTTAGCCATTTCATACTGGTGCAGGGTCTTCCCTAAGAAGTGTGCAATGATAGAATATTGGAGCTGAAAGGAAGTTTGGAGATGAGCTCACCTACTCATTTTAGATTTGAGGGAACTGAGGCTGGAGAAGTATCCAAACCCAGACGCTGGGCATTGTGTTGATGTCAAACTTGAAGTCAGCAAAAGTTAAGATTTTCTCCCTGATCATTTTGCAGTTTGAGAACTGACCACTGAAATCAACTTCTTGCTACTTAAAGGAGAAAAGAGTGTCTGGTGACCAAAAGCCTCCGGTTCCATTCTAAATTCCTTTCCCAGCTTATTTGGCTCAATCTCCAAGAGCCTCAACTTTCCAATATGTCAAATGAGCTAATATTATACTGCTACCCTCTCCTGGTTCTCCTCCAATTTATCCTTTTCAGTCTCCTTTGCTCTGTCCTGGGTCTTCTTTTCTCCTCCTGTGCAACTTCATTGAGTGATCTTAATAACTTCCATAGATTTAATTGCCATCTCAGTTCTAATGATTCTCAAATCATCTTTGGTCTTGATTCTTTCCTAGTCCTTAGTCATGGAATGGGTGTTGCCTTAGACAAACAGAGACCTGGGGAAAACCTTAATTTAGAAAGGTCAATCTCACCCATTACATCCTAGACTTTTGTCTTGCTGATGAACTTTGATGACTCTGGAGAGAGAATGAGGCTAGGCTGATGACTTTCTGAATTTCTGCCTCACTTAAATCTAGTTCAGTTGTAAGTGAAGTCATCATGCCATGATTTCATTGGTCCGATTCAAGAACAAAAGACACACCACAATAGGGAATCCAGTAGACATCTTTAACCTATCCAAAATGGAACACATTATCATTGCTCTTAAACCCTCCCCTCTCCTGTTTCCTCTGTTACTATAGAGGGCACCCCTATCCTCCCAGTCCCCCAGGCTCACAATCTGAGAGTCATTCTCAACTCCTTTCTCTCACTTCCCATATTTGATCTCTTGTCAAGAACTGTCCATTTCACCTTTGTAGCATCTCTTATCAATTCTACCTCTGCAGCATCTGTTGTCAGTTTCACTTCTGCAGCATCTCTTGCTGATTTTACTTCTGCAGCATTTCTTGTCAGTTTCACCTCTGCAGCATCTCTTGC
>JAJPUD010007093.1:78603-114950 GCA_023553655.1 Myrmecobius fasciatus
ATTCATTTATACATCTATCTATCCAGGCAGGTGGGCAGCCATCTATCCACCCAACAACCATTTACTGAGTGTTTTCTATATGCAAAATACTATAGTGGGCACCATAAAATATTCAGAGATGACTGAGACATGTCTCTGCTTTCGAGGAACCCTGTCTAGTAAGAGAAGCAGTGTGGTGCAATGGATAGAGTGCTGGGCTTGACATGCAAGGTCCATGGTTTAAATCCTGACTCTGCTGCTTCCTAGCAGTGCAAACTAGTCTTCTGGGCTTTTGTTCACTCATCTGTAAATGAGGGAGTTGACCAGCTCAGGGGGGGGTGTCGGGGTCCCTCTGGAAGGTTTGGGAGCCTATGGACAAGTTTGTGAGTTTGTTCCTTTCCTTCATAACTGAAGGAGATGCTGAACTTCATTGGGGGGCTCATGAAGATAAAGATAGGGTGTTGTTGTTGTTGTTGTTGTTGTTGTTGTTTTCATTTCCAAGATCTGATCACAGACCCCAGGCTAAAAACTCTGGGTGGGATTTATGGTCCCTTCCTGCCCCAGCCTCCTCTGAGCCAATGAAACCAGACACTTCTGAGGCTCCATTCAGCCATCAGCCAACGTGAGCTCTTTGAGATCTCTGAAGGGCTTTCCTGGCGTGATACCACAAGGTCCATGGTGTCGGGTCTCACTCTTCATGGCTCCACCAACTTGGCAAAGATACTGGAGTGGTTTGCCTTTTCCTGTTCCAGTGTGTGCCCATTTTAGAGAAGAGGAACTAGGGATTAAGTGACTTGCCCAACATCACATAGCTAGTGAGTGTTGAGGCTGGATTTTAACTCAGATCTTGTTGACTGCAGCCCCATCCACCGTACCACCTAGCTGCCCTAATTAGGTCGTTAGTGCATACATGATCATCCCCATCTTACAGATGAGGAAACTGAGGCTCAGTATCATAAAATGGCACAGCTGGTTTAGTACCTCCCCTCCAACTCACTGCTTCTGTACAATTACAAGAGACTGAGTCTCACAATGATGCTACGAGGGAGGCATTAGAGCCCCCTCCCCAAAACCTGTCTAATTTCTCTCTCCCTTCTGTCCCACCCTCAGGCTGTAGACACGAAAACTGAGCCCGGGAGGATTAGGGACTGTTCCAGCCAGTGTCAGAAGTGGGGTTCCAGCCTAGGTCTCCCCAAATGCTAAGTTCCTTCTCCTCCATCTGATTCCTCACCCACAGAGGGGTTTATATATATATAACCGTGTGTTAAACACTTCGATTGGCTCAGCACCTCATGAAGATGGGCACTCCTTCGAATAGTGTCGACCACAGCCCAGCCTCCCCGTCCTGTGTAATCCTTGTCCCACAATGGCTCCACCTAACATCTTGGGCGACCATCTAGCTCCCCAGACATGGCACAGGGCACACAGCCGTACGCTGGTTCTCCCGACCCGGCGGCCCATCTCTCAGACGGCAGCTTTTCCCTCGTCCGTCTCCACAATTCTGCATCCCCTCCGCACCCAGTAACCTTTTAACCGTTAACCTTTGAGGGGGGGAAAGGTCAACCCTAGGTCTGGTGAGGATGATTGGGCCACGCCAACCCATCAGACAAAGACCCTAGAGTGAACCACCTGGGTTTGCATCCTTTCCTATCTATGTGATCTTGGGGCTGCCCCAGAGCCTCAATTCCCCTTAATTTCCTGCACCGTGATAAGGGAACGTTGAGTTAATGGTGCCCTTTCAATTCTAGAGCTATGATCCTATGAAATAAAAATACAGTGCATCTATTATTTAGGTAAAAACACAACTGGCCTTGCCATCAAGTCCCGACTCTGACTGGTACTGTCTGTGTGAGCCTGGGCAGTTATTTGGCCCCAGGCAGCTCCCCAAGACTCAATGACAGAGCAAGTGATGATCTGTAGGAAGAAGAAATGAAATCTTGTCATTCCCGGTGCCTCGCACAGTAGGTCCTAAATAAGAGCGTGAGGAGGACTGATCCCGGTTCTCTGCTGTGTCCATGAAGGCCTTGCCCAGTCAGCCCTCCCAGGGGTCTGCTAAACTGATAAGAAAGCTAGGTACACGGAACCCACTGTAAGAGGAGGTTCCCGACGGGCCTCAGGACTACTACACCTGCCAGTTCAAGGTGAACAAGTTATCCAGGTAAGATCTCCCACCCCGGTGTGCATGGACGCATCCCACCACCGTCCCAAGCACAGAGCCCCTGAACCCTCACTCGCCCTCCAGGCTTTCCTAGCACTGTCCCCAGCGTGGCCAAGTCCAGAGGAAACAGAACCTCAGGGGCCATGGAGCCCAAGCCACAGCTGAAAAAAAAAAATCCGGTTCCCATCCTCACTGATGGGGAACTCACTGGTTCCCGGAGGAGTCCCCTCCACTTGAGGATAGATAGCTCACTGCACTTGGGATAGCCCACTCTGCACAAGGATAGCCCACTCTGCACAAGGATAACCCATTCTGCACAAGGATAGCCCACTCTGCACAAGGATAGCCCACTCTACACAAGGATAGCCCACTCTGCACAAGGATAGCCCACTCTGCACAAGGATAGCCCACTCCACACAACAATAGCCCACTCCACTCAGGGATAGCCACTCCACCCAAGGATCGCCCATTCCACATAAGGATAGCCCACTCCCCTAGGGGATAGCCCACTCCACATGAGGCTAGCCCACTCCACACAGGGATAGCCCTCATTGTCAGCCGTTAAACTGGGCTCAACCTCTCTGTACCTCCCACCTGCTGCTTCTGGTTCTCTCCTCCAAGGCCAGGCAAGGCAAGGTTGATGTCTCCTCCAGATGCTTAGAGACAGCCTCTCCCACCGGGATGGCATTATCTCCAGTGCATCAGCCTGCTGGCTGTTCCCCCAGCTTATCGACATCCTTTCTAAGACATGAGCCCCACAACTAAGCCCAGGGCTGCAAACACAGCCTGGCTCCTCCTGAAGCGCAAGATTTCCTGAGCTTTCTCAGTCATCCCATCAACTGCTGACTCACTGTGAGCTCATCTGATGAATTCAATTTGTCTGATGCTTGCAGGTTCCTGGGCAGTAACAGTCCAAAGACTTTCTTTGCCAGCACCACGAGGCACCAGATTATAAGTGAATAACAGCCTCTTGGCCCCCTGGGATTGGACCTGGGCATCCGCACCTGGCTTAGCAATCCTTGCTTGGGGTCTCTGCCGGCAGACAGGGATGAGCATTGGGCTTGAGGTCAGGAAAGACCTGGGTTCGAATTCCTCCTCTGAGATTCGCTAGCTGTGTGACTGAGCCTGTACCCTCTTCCTAAGGGGAATAATAATACCCCTCAGGGACCAAAGGAGAAAAAGGGCCCAAAGTGGTTTTTAAATCTCAAAGTGCTGTTTCAATGCCAGCCACTGTTATTGGTCTGGATGGGAGAGTAGAAACGGACACTAGAAGCTCCTGGAGGACAGGAACGATCTCATTTGTGAGATCCCAGGGGCCTGATGCATCATAAACTCCATGGAGGCTTGTTGGATTGAGTTGAGACTGAAAGCTTAGGGGAGGGTAAATTGACAGCTGGAAGGGCCCTCAGAGGCCACGTCATCCAACCTCTCTTTTTACAGAGGAGGAAATTGAGATCCAGAGAGATGGAATGGTTTGCCCAAGATCCCACAGCTAGTGTCGGAATTCAGACCTGGTTCTCTGATCTTAAATACAATGCCCTCTCTGCTGTTCCACATTATCTGCTTTTGGGTCACTCTAGCTGGAATAGCAAAATCACCTTTTAAAAGTCATTGATATTTTACCATCCCAAAGTTTGGCTACAGATATTTTGGTATAAAAGAGTTCTTTCTGTCATTCATGCACTGCATTGCAACGTAGGGCAACTAGTGCATCCTCTGGATCTAAGAGTACAGATGTTTTAGTCGCTTTAATTGCACAATTCCAAACTGTTTTCCAAGATGGCTGTTAACAGTTCCACCAACAATGTATTAGCACACCTATCTTTTCGCAACTCCTCTCTAACGTTGCTTCCTTCCATATTTTGTCATTTTTGCCAATTTGCTGGATGGGAGGGGAAACTTCACAGTTGTTTTGATCTGTATTTCTCTTATTTGGAACATCCTTTCAGATGGCTACTAATAGTAGGCAGTTCTTTGGAGAACCGTGTTCTCAAAGGAGAACCTTTATCTATTGGGGAATGCTATTTAGTCAAAATCATTTCTACAGAAGAGCATAACGTGGTTGTACCTTGTAAGCCTACAAGCCCATATAGAAATACGAAGACTAATAAAATAAAATATTAAAAAAAAAGTCATTGATGTCCATCATGTGTTTACCGCTCCCTATCCGCCATATGTGAATGAAGGGCTCCTCCTCCCCACACCAGCTATCAGAACAGCCAGGCCTGGTTGTGATTGTCTTTTAAGGACATGGGAGCCATAGATCTCACCTTCAGCCATCATTTAATCCCCAGCAAGGTCTGGGCCAAAACTCTCTTGAAGATGTTTCTGGCTACAGGGATGGGTGAGCAGAATGGGCCCAATGGGAGAATTGGGGTGCCTCCTTTCATCACCCTCCTATCCTCCCCTCCATTCCCCAGCTCTTTGAGATCCTAGAGAAGATAAGCTTTGGCCATGGAAGGTGGGGGCTGTTTGGGATCGAGCAGCTGCTGTCTGAGAAAATCTTCAAGGCGGCGTTTCCTCCGCATGATGTGAGTCATACCCTTGCCAGTCCTGGCTGCCTGTCTGCGAGTGAATGAACAGATGAATGAACAAACAAACAGATGAACAAATGGACAGATGGATGGATGGATGAATGAGTGAATAAATGAATGAATGAATGAATGAGCTAGTGAGTAAATGAGTGAGTGAATGAATGAATGAGCAAGTGAGTAAATGAATGAGTGAATGAATGAATGAGCAAGTGAGTAAATGAATGAGTGAATGAATGAATGAGCAAATGAGTAAATGAATGAGTGAGTGAATGAATAAGCGAGTGAACTAACTGATGAGTGGATGGCTAAGAAAGAATTCATGAAGTATTTCTTACAGTTCAAGCACTGAGCTATTCTCTGGGTATATAAGGACAAAATAGAGACAGAACCTTGCCCACAGGCAGCTTATATTCTTTTTTTTTTTAATTTTTTTTTATTTTATTTGCATAACATATGTGTGGGTAATTCTTCAACAATAACCCTTACATAGCTTTCCGTTACAAATTTTTCCCCCCAACTCCCCACCCCTCCCCTAGATGGCAGGATATCCACTACATGCTAATTATGTTAAAATATTGGCAAATCGAATATATGTATACCTATTTCCAAACTTGTCATTGTTGTACAAGAAAAATCTTGTCTACACAAACAATATATCAAATAAAGGAAACACAATGCAAGCAAACATCGAGAGCATGAGAATGTTATGTTGTGGTCCACATTTCACATCCCTCTCTCTGGGTGTATATGGCTTTCTTCACTGAAAAATTATAAGTGGTTTGAAACATTTCATTGTTGCAGAGAGCCATGTCCATCAGAATTGATCGTCATATAGTATTGTTGTTGCCGTGTATAATGATCTGGTTCTGCTCATTTCACTCAGCATCAGTTCATGTAAGTCTCTCCAGGCCTCTCTGAAATCATCCTGCTGGTCATTTCTTACAGAACAATCATATTCCATAATATTCATATACCCTAATTTATTCAGCCATTCTCCAATTGAAGGGCATCTATTCAATTTCCAGTCTCTAGCCACTACAAAAAGGGCTGCCACAAACTTTCTTGCCCATGTGGGGCCTTTTCCTTCCTTTATGATTTCTTTGGGATATAAGCCCAATAGAAATGGGGCAGCTTATATTCTAATAGAGGAAGGTGGCAGATAGAAGGGGAGTCCTAGGGAGGGTGAGTGAACGAATGAGTGAAAAAGCATGCATTAGGCACTTACTCTATGCAAATCAGGAGACAACAGAGACAAAAAGGATGCTTCCCCTTCCCAAAGTCCTTCATCTACTACTTTGTACCTGGCGTGTTACTGACATGTGGTTTGCCCATTGGACTACGCTCTTCCAGGGGAGGGCCTATATTCTTGCCTTTCTTTCTTTGTATCCCCCGCACTAAGTACACTGCCTGGTACCCAGTAAGCACTTAATAAATGTGCACTACACAGAGGAAGCACTTACAAGCTTACTCTGCTGGACTGTCTGACTATGGCTGCCCTCAGCCCAGCACTAAGTACAGTGCCTGGTACCCAGTAAGCACTTAATAAATGTGCACTACACAGAGGAAGCACTTACAAGCTTACTCTGCTGGACTGTCTGACTATGGCTGCCCTCAGCCCAGCACTAAGTACAGTGCCTGGTACACAGTAAGCACTTAATAAATGTGCACTACACAGAGGAAGCACTTACAAGCTTACTCTGCTGGACTGTCTGACTATGGCTGCCCTCAGGGAGCTTACATTCTAATTAGCAGGACAAGGGGAGGGCTGCTTTGGCCTGGGATATCCTGGAGCCAATGAGTGAGCCAGGGGACAATGGATTGCCTCACCTTTTTCAGAAATCATTCCACTATTGGACTGATTTTTGTGGCCAGAGGAAAGGTGGAGATTAGTAGGAAAGAGAAGGCTTAGGGGCAGCAAGGTGGAGAACTTGCAATTGGGAGACTCCCTGCACCATGGCAGAAGGACAAGGTGTGTCCTTGAGAGCTTCCAGAACTGCCCGCTTACACTACACAGCTGTGTAGTAGGGGGGTGGAGGGGTGGGGGGGCTTGATCCACTACCCTACTGCCTCTCATCATTGATCTCACTATTACTATTGGCTCCCAAATCATTAGGGGAAAATGACAAGTCTTGAGGAACATGAATGCCTAATGTCATTAAGCGGGGTTAGGAAAATGCGTGGGATGACAGAGAGCTCCATGGGATTCTCTGCCAAGGGGCAGGATGGTGGAGGGATCCCTTGTTGGGGCACATTACTGACTCTGTGGGTCTGGGATCAGCCAAACTGAATATATATTTGTTAAATACCCGGGACAAGGCTCCAGGTATACAAAGATAAAAAGGAAGGAAGAAAGGGAGATAAAAACAACTGATCCTGATCCCTTTTGCCTCAGTTTCTTTAGATGTAGAATGGCAATAATAGAACGTACTTTACAGGATTTTTGTGAGGATCCCATAAGAGAAGTCTACGTAAAGTCCTTGGCAAACCTTAAAGAAATGCTGGTGATTATTGCTGTTGTTACATAAATCGTGCTTGCGTTCATCCTTCCATTTCTAAAGACAAACACTATTCAAGTGTTAACTTAGCACAGTGCCTGGCACACAGCAGGTGCTTCATAAATGCTTACTGATTGATTAATGGGCTGCTCCTTGAGAGCAGGTACCATGCTTTTTCCTCTCCTTGGTATCCTCAACAGATAGCACAAACCCTAGTACACAGTAAGTGCTTAATAAATGCTTATTGACTCACTGACTTTGGGACCCTGAGCAAATTTTGTGCTCTCTTGGTCCCCTTGTAAGAGTCTTCAGGAATAACCATAGGAGCCTAGACGAAGAGATGGAAGGGAACTCAAAGATTATCTGAGCCACCTTTTCATTTCACAAATGAGGAAACTGAGGCATGGAGAGGGCAACCTTTCCCATTTCAGACCCCAGGATAAGAACAAAAATCCCCGGATCAGATTGTTCACTGGCGACCCAAGGAAGAGCTTTGCCGCCAAGATCAGACTAGAGATAGGGCCCGGCCATCCCCGATTGTCTTTGAAGCAAGGCAGCTTTGTTCTAGGCAGGAATTCTAGCTCATTGGCAGGGGCGTTCTTCAGGCTGGGAGGCCTAAAGCAAGTCACATTTTGTATCTGGGCAGAAGGGTGAACCCCAACCCCAGAACAGTATTATAGAAATAAAACTGAACAGTGAAGGTGTCTTTAGAAGGAAGGTCCCAATAAAATAGTACAAGTGAAGCCTTTTGCACATTTGGAAGCTCTACAGGGAGTCACTGATGTGGAGAGGTAGGGGCTGATGGTAGGATGGGCAAGGTAGGAAGGGAGGGATGACGCAGCTGAGCCTACCATGGTGCATGGAGCACAGGAAATGAAGTGATCGCGACCTTAGAATTAGCCAAGTGAACTTTGCAGGTTGGAAGAACGCAGGGTTGAATTCTACCTCTGAAGGTTACTAGCAGGGAGACCCTGGACAAGTCACTTAAATCATCTTAACTTTTAATTTCTCATCTGTAAAATAAGGGAGTTGGAAGAAATGACTGCAAAGGTCTCCACCTGTTCCAGATCTGGAATCTTACGTCTTCCCTAGTACCCTCAGCTCATAATTGTTTCTCAGTCAGTCTCATCCCCTTTCTGATTTCTCTTAGTACTCTGCCTCACCCTCTGACCAGAGTTATTGTGTACACATCCTATTCTCTATTACACTCTAGGCAAGTCAGACTTGAGAGGCAGTCTCTAATAAGATGCCCCCTGCGCTCCTCACCCGAGGGCAATTTCCACTTTGAAGCTCAAGGAGGGTCGTGTGAGTTCCTATTCTTAAAACTTTTATGAGCCCCCACCAGTGAGCTTCTCTTTAAGAGTCATCCTATAGAAACAATTAGCTCAAATAAAATATTTTTTTTACTAAGATCAATCGATAAACTATATTAAGTACCTATTATATATCAGGCACTATGCTAAGCACTGGAGATACAATAAGTGGTAAAAGACAATCACTTCCATCTGGGAGCTTACCATGTAATGGAGGTATAAGATAATATGGTAAGAACATTAGGTATAAACATTCCCCACTCCCATAATCCTGGGTTCCCTTCTCAAATACATACAATATCCATACAAAGAGTGAACACAAATTTTGAGTACAATTGTAGGGGGACACAGATATAGACTAAGTCACATTTCTGTACCTGCAGGGTCTCTCTGTCCTTTCTACAACTTGACTCTCAATTGCCAAGACCTTTGAATCCATAGTTAGCTTTCTTCTCTATGGGCAGGAGTCACATTTCTTGAAAATGCTACTTCTCCCAAGCCACCACCTCTCTGTATGGAGAGAGTTTGTCTGAGAGAAGAATCTGTGACTCTTCTCCCACAACTGGGTCTAAAACTCTCATGATTTAATTTCCCTCCTTGGGATATCTTCGATTGATCAGGCAACTTTGCTGCTAGATGCCTTGGTTGATGGGAAGGGGGAAGAAGGAAATTCTCCCATTCCCTCTAACACCACCGTTGCCCTCAGGACTACATGCTCCACAAAGTTACTCTCTAAGCTTAGGTTCATTCAAACTGACCAGCTGTCAAACTGTCTTAAAGATTGCCTGGGAATCTGGGCCAGTCTTTTATCCAACCAATTGCCAGAAAGCCCTTTTAATTCAATCAAGGAGAAATGTTTTAATCTCCCCTTTTATTTTCAGCATTTCCAATTTGATATTTAATTGAGGGTTTTTAATTTGTTCTTTCTCTAGTTCTTTTTTAATAGTAAGCGCAGTTCATTGATCTTCTCTTTCTCTATTTTATGCAAGTAAGCAATTAGAGATATAAAATTGCCCCTTATAACCGCTTTGGCTGTATCCCACAAATATTGGTATGTTGTCTCATCATTGTCATTCTCCTGGATGAAATTATTGATTGTGTCTATGATTTGCTCTTTCACATATTCATTCTTTAGGATTAGATTATTTAATTTCCAATTAACTTTTGATCTATTTTCTCCTGACCTTATATTGCATGTGATTTTTATTGCATCATGATCTGAAAAAGATGCATTTACTATTTCTGCCTTTCTGCATTTGATTTTGAGGTTTTTATGCCCTAACACATGGTTAATTTTTGCATAAGTTCCATGAACTGCAGAGAAAAAAATTAAACTCCCTACTGTCTCCATTCACTTTTCTCCAAAGATCTATCATACTTAACTTTTCTAAAAATTTGTTTACCTCCATAACTTCTTCCTTATTTATTTTGTGGTTTGATTTATCTAATTCTGAGAGAGCAAGGTTGAGATCCCCCATTAGTATAGTTTTGCTGTCTATTTCTTCTTGCATCTCTCTTAATTTCAAGGAGAAATATTTTAAATTCAATTTTATTTTACTTTCAGTTTGCAATTCTCTTCCTTCCCTTTCCTTCCCATCCATTGAGAAAGTGAGAAAAACAAAATACATTACAAATATATATAGTTATGTAAAACAAATTTCCACATTAGCTATGTTTTGGGAAGGGGAGGAAAAAGCAAAAAGTGGAAGGAAGCAGAAGAAAATATGCTTCCATCTGCACTCCAGGTTTATCAGTTCTCTATCTAAAGAGAGATAGCATATTTTATCATGAATCCCTTGGAATTACATTACATACTGGGTCATTGTGTTGACAAACTTGATTTTCTTTACAATATTGCTGTTACTGTGTACATTGTTTTCCTGATACTGTTTCCTTCACTTTGCTTCAGTTCACATAAGTCTCCCTAGGTTTTTATGAAACCATACCCTTCAGGATTTCTTAAAGCCCAATCATATCCCATCACAGTCATGTGCCATAACTTGTTCAGCCATTTCCCAATTCAGCTTCCAATTCTTTACCATGACAAAAAGAGCTGCTCTAAACTTTTTTGCACATATGGGGTGCTGATCTTCTTTCTTTGATCTCTGTGTGTTACAATAACAACATCACTGGGTCAAAGGGTTTGCAAATTGAATAGCTTTTTGGGCATTCTTCCAAATTGCCTTCCAGAATGGTCGGACTAGTTTCACAGCTCTCCCAGGAAAGCATTTATTAATGCACCTGTTTTCTCACCACTCCTCCAACCTTTGTTATTTTCCCTTTTTGTCATCCTAGCCAATATGGCAGATTCAGGATGGTACCTCAGAGTTGTTTGAATGTACGTTTCTCTAATCATTGATGATTCAGAGCAGTTTTTCATCTGGCTCTTTATAACTTGAATGTCTCCCTCTGAAAACTGCCAATTCATATCCTTTGGCCATTTATCAGCTGGGGATTAACTCTTAATGAAGGACAAATTTGTTCACAATTTGTTAAGGGTTCCACTGGTCTGTGTCTTTACGATCCTAGTTTTCTTTCTGTTCTGGACTTTCTGAATTGGAAAGTGGGTTGATGAAAAAGAAAAAAAAAAGAAATAAAAAAAAATGGAAAGTGGGTTGAACCCTCCCCTACCAAGTATTGTGAAGAAAGCCCAGGTCAAGAGACCTGGGTCATAACTCAGGCTTATTGTGAGATAATCTATACATGTAAAGCATTGGGCAATCTGGGAGGTGCTCTTAGTTTGGGGCGCAATCTTGAGGCTTTCATCTTCCTACTCACTCTTCCTTGGATGCTTTCCAGCTGATCAATGACCTGTCTAAAATGTGCTGCCCACATCTGAATACAAGATGTGCTAGGACAGAGGACAGTATGGAGATCTCCTTCCTAGTCCTGAACCCTGTGCCTTCCTTTTAATTCAGCTTAGGATCAGCATCAGTCATACTGTTGACTCACGTTGAGTCCATTAAAACTATTAGCTCACTTGCAGACTTTTTGAAAAGCCAGTCTGCCAGTGTCCAATCTTCTGTCCCATTTTGCAGATTCACACACGCCATGTTATTGCCAAAATGGATAGCTCACCACCCCTAAAACTCCTGCTCTCCTTTCCCATCTCTGAGTTTTGGTGCACATCATCTCCTACAGCTACAATACCCTGTCCCACCCACCCACCCATTTCCCTTCCAACAGCTTAAACTACTATAAGAATTCCTGCTATTGCCATGATCAATGCCTTCCTCCCTGACTCATTGGCATTTACTTTGTGTTTTTTTTCCTCTCTACTTATATAATCACCCCTTTTCCCCATACCCTATAAAATGCCAGCTCCTTATAGGCAGGAATCATTTCATTTTGTGGTGAGTATTTTTATACCCCCAACACCTCGCACAGTAATTGGCACAAAGTAAGAAATGAATCCATGTTTATTGATTGATTTCCCCTATTTCCCCACCATCAGTAATAGAGATGACTCCTTGGATCTCTCCCCTCCATTTGTCACATTTTGTTTTGTTTGGTAATTTGCATACATGTCTTACCTGCCCTGTGGGTGGCTTGCTGGGAACTACAGTGTCTTTTTATCTTTTTATCTCCCAAAGTGCCTCCCACCTAGTAAGGGCTTAATAAATGCAGTTGTGCCAAGTTGAATTGATCCTGGAACTATTGTTCCTAGGATTTCATCAGAGCCACTTTAGCCTGGCTGGCATCTCATGTCACACTGGAGTCACCTGGGGCACAACTAGACCCTTTTCCGCCTTTATGAGCATCATTTAAGATCACTCATCCACTGCGAAATGTGGACCACAACATAACATTCTCATACTCCTTGATTGATGTTTGCTTACATTGTGTTTCCTTTATCTGATATATCGTTTGTGTAGATAAGATTTTTCTTGCACAACAATGATAAGTTTGGAAATATGTATACATATATTCGATTTGCCAATATTTTAACATAATTAACATGTAGTGGATATCCTGCCATCTAGGGGAGGGGTGGGGAAGTTGGGGGGAAAAATTTGTAACGGAAAGCTATGTAAGGGTTATTGTTGAAGAATTACCCACACATATGTTATGCAAATAAAATAAAATTAAAAAAAAAAAAAAAGAAAGATCACTCATCCACTTTCCTTTCTCTCTGATCTTCCTACTCAGTCTCATTTACATCATTCCCTTCCTAGCTGGGGAGGGAGACAGCTTGTCAACAGCAGAGAACAATGTTCAAAGTCCTAATAGTCAGCCTTCAAATAATTTCTCTTCCAAACCCAATGAGTTATGCTGGCTTTGGGCCAATGGCAGATTTTTCAGAACTCCCTGAGACTGAGAAGTTTCTCTGTCTGCTTCAGGGTCCCTTCCAAATCCCCCCAGAGGGACTGGCCCCTGAGGAAATGAATCAACGTCAAATCCTCTACCATTACTGGGCTAAGTGGAGCAAATGGATGAAATCCCAGCCACTGGATCATGTCCAAAGGTACTTTGGAGAGAAGATAGCCTTCTACTTTGCCTGGCTGGGCGAGTCCAACCTCTTTCACATCTCTGTCTCCATGATGACATAAATCTTCATGTCACTCCTTCCATGGTGACTCCTTCCTAAAACCCTAGGATTGAGATGTGAATTGGAGAATCCCAGAATCAAAGATTTCTGAGTTGGAAAAGGGACTTCAGTGGTTACCTCGTCTACCTCATACCCCAAAGGAAAGCCCAAGAGAGCCTATCCAACTGATGATCGATCAGCCTCTGCCTGGCATGTTAAAGCAGAGTTAGCACTGGCTCCAGATCCAGAGAATGAACAAATCCTCCCTCTGACACTTCTGTGATAAATCATTTAACTTCACTGGGCCTCAGTTTCCCTATTAGCAAAATGATGGGGTTGGACTGGGTAGCCATCAAGGTTCCTCCACTTCTTTTTCTTTCTCTTTTATATTTTTATTTATTTAACTATTTCCCAGTTACATTATAAAACGTCTTAACATTTATTTTGAAAATGTTGAGTTCCAAATTCTCTCCCTCCCTCTCCTTCCCCGTTTATCAAGAAGACAGGCGATATGATATCAATTCCCTATTAGTCAGTTGCAAAAGAAAACATACACGAACAGATAAACAAACAAGAGAAATCAAAGAAATAAAATGCTGAAAGCTTCTTTCATTCTCCATTCAGAATTCATCCATTCTCTTTCTGGAGGTGGATAGCATTTTTCATCATGGGTCCCACGGAGAAGGCAAGAAGTATACTGCCCATTGTACATAGGAAGTCATACAAAACATTTCCCATGGGCTTAATTAATTAGCATTAATTATTTTCAAAAGCTGAATTGCTTGGTGAGTTCCTTGTACATCCACATTGGTGTCTTCAGACACCCCCTGTTTTTCCTTCTCCCTGGAACCATTTCCTTTTGCATCGTCAGCATTTCATTTTTTTTTTCATTTCATTTTTTTCACATTCATTTTTTAAGATGTCCCATCCCTCCTGAGCTGACTTCCCCTACAGATTTTTAGTCCGTGGGATCCTAGCTATCCGTTATTCGTACTTTTGAAATCTGCTTTCCCAAAATCTAGGGCTCTCTCTCTATAGGACTCTGGCCAGCCCTTCTCTCTTCTATCACAAACTCTAAGAAGTCTGTCTATAGCACCTCAATCATTGCTATCCCTAGCACCCAATTTCTAGCTTTTGATATGAATCAGACGCAGTACAGAACCCCTTCTTTTTGGTTTCTCCATCTCTTGAAGACACAAACCAGGAAGAGACGTGGATTAGAATTAGGGGTATGGATTAGGGTTAGAGGAACATTCAATTTGAGCTCAAGAGAGTTAACCCCAACTCTTCATCATTGGAATGATATAATTATCATTAAAAGTTATTGGTACTGGGGCAGCTAGGTGGTGCAGTGGATAGAGCACTAGCCTTGAAGTCAGGAGAACCTGAGTTCAAATCTGGTCTCAGACACTTAACACTTTCTGTCTGTGTGACCCTGGGCAAGTCACTTAACCCCAATTGCCTCAGCAAAAATAAACAAACAAATAAATAAATAAAAGTTATTGGTACTACTGGGACTGTATTCATAAAAGAAGCCACATGTGCAAAAAAGTTTGTAGCTGCTCTTTTTGTAGTAAAAAATTAGAAAATGAGCAGATGCCCATCATTTGGGGGATAGCTGAACAAGCTGTGGTGAATGAAGGTGATGGAATATTATTGTTCTATAAAAAATGATGAACAGGCTGATTTTAAAAAGGCCTGGAAAGATTTACATGAACTGATGCTGAGAGAAGCAAGCAGAGCCAGGAATACATTGTATACGACAACAAGATGTTATGATGATCAACTGTGATGGACTTGGTTCTTCTCAGCAATTCAGCGATCCAAGGCAATCCCAATAAACTTTGGATGGAAAATGCCACCCGCATCCAGAGACGGTCCAATGGACACCGAACGTGAATCGACGCACACTCTTTTCACCTTTTTTTCCCCTTCTTTTGTTCCCTTTCTCATGGCTTTTCCCTTTTGTTCTAATTTTTCTCTCCCAACATGACTCATATGGAAATATGGAAAAAAGAGATATATATGTATAACCTAAAAATTTATATTAAAAAAAACAAAATCAAAAAGTTATTAGTAGCTATTGAGGAGAGAGAGATTTCCAGCAGATGTCTGGCTAATTGAGGTCCTCTCTCATTTCTAGTCTTGCCATCAGTTTCCCTAACTTCTCATCGATTTTCTCTTTCTGCCTCTGGGCTTCTTGGTACAGTCTAATGACAAAATTACTCTTTCTTTCCTTGTTTCTCTTTGCCGCATTTCTCTGTTTCTGGATTTTTTAAAAATTATATGACACTCTCCACACCCCTTTTTGTAATGAGATGTGCCTCCTTTACCTCAGCACTGGTTCAGGAGAGACAGAGATGACGCACAGAGAGATCAATACCTACATATGGATCTACATACATACACTACATAGAAGATGGACAGATAACGTGTCTGTTGTTCATGTCTGATTCTGTGTAACCCTTTGGACAAATTGGCAGAGACTGGAGACAGAGAGACACTTCTCCGCGTGTCCCCATTTTATAGATGAGGAACTGAGGCAAATAGAAGGTCCAGGGTCTCACAACTAGTAAGTGTCTAAGGTCAGATTTGAACCCAGGTTTTCCTGGCTCCAAACCTGATGCTCTACCCACTGCACCAGCCAGCTCATTACACACTATTATCAGTCTATCACATCTATCTACTCTCTATCTGCCCATCTTCCTCTTTCTCTCTGTCTCTCTGTCTCTCTCTGTGTGTCTCTTTCTCTGTCTCTCTCTTTCTCTCTGTCTTTTTCTCTGTCTCTCCCTCTCCCTCTCATCTCTGTCTCTGTCTCTCTCTTTCTCTCTTTCTCTGTCTCTCCCTCTCCCTCTCATCTCTGTCTCTGTCTCTCTCTCTTTACCTCTATCTCTCTGACTCTTTGCCAGTCACTATGCCAGGTGCCAGTCAGAGATACCAAGGCAAAAATGAAAGTTTCCCTCAGCAGAAAGGTGGTTCCTTGAGAGCGCCAGCAATATGTACCCAAATAACTAAATATTCTATATGCGCACAAAGTAAATCCAAATGTATTGGGGGGGGGGAAGAGGAGAGTAGGAACAACTGAAGAGATTAGGAAAGGCCACATGTGGGGGTGGTCCCTGACTTGGACTCTGCAGGGAGGTGATCCATAGAGGCATATTCTATGTATCAGGGACAGCCTGTACCCAGAAGTGGGGTGAATGAAGTGTTTTGGGGAATACATTGAAAACAACTAGACAAGAGCATTCAGAGCCGCATCGTGGAGGCTTAACTGTTCACAAGAAAAAGCTGGAGAGGAGAAGGAGGACCCCATGGGTAGGGGCTGCTGCAGCTGTTAATCTGCTGTGGCTCACGTGTCCTGGGATCCTCCTGAGAGCCTCTTTCTGCTTTCCCTTTGTTTGTTTTAGGCTTTGGACCCCATGGGTGGGGGCTGCTGCTACTGTTAATCTGCTGTGGCTCACCGTGTCCTGGGATCCTCCTGAGAACCTCTCTCTGCTTTCCCTTCATTTGTTTTAGGCTTTTGGCCTCTGTGCTGGGAGTCGTGGTCTTCCTAGTGGGCTGTTTCACTGTGAGCACAGAGTAGCCCTTGCTTTTCAGCAGCTTCCATAGGGAGATCCCTCTTGGGGACTGAACCAAAAGATGGGGATCATTCTATCTATAGCTCCCCAGTATCCTAGGACTCCAGATCTAGAGATGGAAGAGACCTCAAAAGTCAGTTCATTCAGTGACTCCTCATTTTATGGGGAAAGTCATTTACCCAAGGTGACCCAGAGGCAGAGGTCAGAAATGGTACTGAGCTATCAGTCCCTGAGGTCTCCTCTCCTCCATTAACCTGGGACCTCGGGCACCCCCTCATTGGCTAATGCTGACTCAGGCTATCACTCAGAGGGAGCCAGGGGTCCCAGGATTTGGAGACTTGAAAGGAGAAGGACTGAGAGACTGAATCTTTTTTTTTTTATGAAAAGACTCCCAGGGGGGGGGGGGGGGACAGCAGAAGGGAGTGACAAGATCCAAGTGATAAATACTACAAGTTGAAGAACCCCAATATGAGACCAGAGTAGGAGACGTGCTGGGGCCAGCTCCAACACACCTGGAGAGGCAGTTGTTAAACTGTCAGTGTGACCATGTAAAGCTTGGAAATCCCCGTGAATCAGCTTTGATTTGGGCTCAATCTTGTTGATTGTCTAGAGAAAATGATGCAGAAAATTAATGACACAATTATTACACAATTAAACTTAACAGTGTGTCGAGCAGACTTTTTTTGTTTCAGAGAACTAGTTGTTAGATATTTCCCCGCTCATGGCCGCCAGCTCCCTGCCTTCAGGCTTGTCACAGGTCTGCTTTCCACACCAGACCGAGCTGTAAGCACTGTCTATCCATGTACACCTCCTGGCTCCAGCATGGAGTATGAGCGCCTTCCCAGGTAGACATGGAGTATGAGCGCCTTCCCAGGTAGACATGGTCCCCCAGGTATTTGCACCTACCGGCTGATCTTTGTGAAAACTCTAGATATTCTGGGTAAGAAACAGCAGGAAATGTTTAACAGAGAGAAAGACGGCCTCCAATCCTCCTTCCATCATCCCATACTCCCTCACCCTCACCCTTTTCTTTTTGAGTCTTTCACTCATTAGATAGAAATAGGTCTTTCTCGTTTTCTGGAGCAAGACAAAACAATTTGGAGCCCACAAAGTGGATTTGGGGCGATGTCTTTTACTTAAGAGCCTGTCTGCCTGGATTGTTGTGAGGATCAAATGAGATAAAGCACCCAGCATGTAGTACTGGTGCTTAATAAATGCTTGTTGCCTTCCTTCCTTAAAATACACCAAAATGTCTGCTAGCGGTCTCCTTCCCGAGGGTAGAGGATGGGACTTTCTCCAGTTGGGTTTCTATCTTTTTTCATTTTCTCTACTTTTCAACTTTTTTTCTCCTGTTTTCTTCCCAGGCAAGACATCTGTGACATTGAGCAGGGGGACCATTGGATGTGTCCCCTTTGCAGTGACTGCCCATTCTGGAAGCTGTCAAGCATCTGTAAGATCACAAAGGTAGGTATATTGAGGCAGGAAGGACCTGGGACTTTTCTGCCATTCTGTGCTTTTCCTCTTCTGGTCCACAGCTGGGATGTTAGGAGGGGGTCTCGTGATTTGTCCAATTGTTTTACTGCTCTGGGGCTCAAACCTTGTCTATTAAACAGAGGAACTAAACTAGGTGGCAACCCTAAGTTCCCTGGATCCCTAAGGCAGATGTGGAAATTGTCAGTGGGTTCAGAGAATAGTCTGAGGTCCAGATGGAGGTCTGGAGCCAGACTACTGGGGCGGAAGAGCCCCTGAGGAGGCCCTGCCTTCAGGAAGCTATGGAGGACAGACGGATTTAGTCCCAAGTAGCCAAGTATTGCACTTTCTAGTTACAAGATGTGTCCTTTGGATGAAATTGCAGATACGCTGGTCCACCCATCATTTTAGGCTCCATGAGGACCATCGGCCTTCTCTCTCCCAGCATCCTCATTCTGGGTTCCAACTGGTTTTGATTCCCAAGTTGACCAGTGTGGGGACTTGTTGGGAAGACGGGAGTCTCCCCATCCAGCCCTCCCAAGTCCCCTGTCTGATGGGTGATAGCCAAGAAGGGTAGAGTCCTAGGGCCTCGTGTGTGTAGATCGGGATCACCCTCCGTGGCCGAGGCTGTCAGCTCCCACTATCTGGGGACCCACACGCCTTGGTCTCTTGGCTGCCATAGAATCCTTCCCACACATCTCAGCTCTTTCCCAGTCACCATTCACCCATTATGAGGCACCTGGGCTGAACCCCTGGCACTGAATATTCCACCAGCATGGCATTAATTAGTATAGCCATTGGAAACGTGTCCCAGAATCTGCCCCACTCCTGTGGGACGTCGATTTGGGACCAGGGAGCCCTGTTGGCTCCAGAGAAGAAATGCAAATCGGCCTTCATAAAATCTGGTCCATCCTAAAACAAGCTTCTCTTCTCTCTGCATGGAGGGGCAAGGAAGGTCCCCCAGCTCATTTTCTCCTGAAGGGCTAGGTTACCTTCTTCCATAACTGGAGTAAGGCACAAGTGGGGCCAGGAAGAGGTGTCTGCCCAGAGATGGGGGAGGGAAAGGAATTATGGGTATAGGGACAGTCTCATGTGAAACGTCCCTGTGTTAGAAATCTGGTCACAATGGCCTGCCATGGGCTGGATGAGAGATCAGAGGCAAAAGAAGGGATTTGAGGGGAAGCAAGGCTGATTGAGCTGGGGGCCACCTGCTCTGCTGTGTGACCTTGGACAAGCCATTCTCCCCTAAAATAAATCACCGGTCTCACTAGATAAGGGGTATTTAAACTTTTTTGTGTGCCATAACCACCCCCTTTGGTAGTTTAGTAAAGTCTGTGCACTCCTTCTCAAAATAATGTTTTTAGATTGCTTGCCATATGGGGGAGGGGAGGGGGGAAGGAGGGAAAAATTTGGAACACAAGGGTCAATGCTGAAAAATTATCCTTGCATATGTTTTGAAAATAAAATTTTTTTAAAAAACATAATGTTTTTAAGTGCCTAAAATAAGATAAATTGGATTTTAAAAGGAATCGATAATATTGAAAGTTTTTCAACTTTCAAGCAGAAAGATCTATCTGCTTTCTGGATCTTTGCATCCACAGCCTTCCATGTCTCTGGGCTGGCACCCTGGCTTTGCTCCTGCCTGGCCGGGTCAGCCCCCTGGGAGGCTGGGCTGCTCTCCCCCAGGCTCTGTCACTCACCTCTGCCCTTCTGGCTCCCAACACAGACCAGCCGCCTCTTTGACAACAGCGGGACGGTTTTCTTCAGTGTGTTCATGTCTCTGTGGGCCGTGACCTTCCTGGAGTACTGGAAACGCAAGCATGCCAGGCTGGCCCATCACTGGGACTGCTATGGCCACAAGGACTATGAGGTGAGCGAGCCCTTCCCTGACCTGACCAGCCCCACTGGCCCTTGCCCAGCCCAGGCTGAACGTGGCCGCTCTCTGCGGCTCTGTTTCGGGAACGGCCTCGGCCCAAGTTTGCGGTCATGGCGCCCATGGCAACTCGGAACCCCGTCACACCTCGAAGAGCCCTCCTTCCCCCAAAAGAGTTATTTCCGGCGCGTCTTCATGTTAGCCTCCATCATCGTCACCATGGTAGCTGTTGTTGTTATTTATGAGACCTCTAAATGCCCTGGAGTAAGGAGCACCAGGTAAAGAAATGCTCTTGCCCAGTGTAGACTAGCACCTTTTCTACCTCTGGAAACCAAAGAATGGAGGGACTCTCCCAGAGTCACATAGTCATGGGTATGGCCAAGGTCACCTTGACCCCCAGTTCTTACTCTTTTCAGCCAACTCTCCACATAATGCACAATAAGTCCACAGAATATAGACTCCAGATGATTTGGGTACAAGGATTAGGAAAAGCCTCTGGAAGAGGCGGTGTTAGAGCTGGACTTTGATCAGATCGGCCATTAAGGAGGATCCCTTTGGCTGTGGTACAGAGGGATGGGGCAGGAGATAAGCCAGGGAGATCAGTTAGAAGGTTGGGAGACTCGAATTCTGCTCCTCGGGCTTCAGTTTCCTCATCTGTAAAATGTGCAGATTGAAATCTATGGTTTTTTAAAATCCCTTCTAGTTCTGAACCTACGATCCTATAGTTTAGTTATATAGATTTGTATATGTAGAATATATATGGATATAAACATATAGAGAATATATATTTGTAGATATAGAATAGTTATATATATGTTACATATGTGGTTGTTATATATGATATTATATGCATTATGTATAATTATTATTTATATTATATAACATACATAAATAGTATTTATTTTTATATTATGAGTTATATTTACTTTTAAAACCCCTTCTAGTTCTGAACTTATGATTCTATAGATTAGTTATATATATTTGTAGATGTAGAATATATATACCCATATACATATATAGAGAATATATATTTTTAGATAGAGTAGTTATATATATATATATTTGTTACATATGTAGTTATTATAGATTATGTTATATGCATTATGGATAGTTATATGTTATTACCTATTATGCATTATATATTATTTATATTATATAGTCTATCTAAATAGTATTTATTTTTATATTATATATATGGTTATATTTATATCTCCTACTAGTCTCCTACTAGACCGTATGTTCTCTGGAACCAGAGATACCCAGTCTTCCCTAACTGTTATGCTCTCCCCAACACCTGGCACTGGCCTCCCTGCACTGCTGGGGCTGAATGAATGAATGAATGAATGAATGAATGAAGTCACTTAGTGTGGTGGATCCCATGACAGGGATCTTTCTTTGATTTTTTGGGAGGATTCTGGTTTTTACTCCACTCTGCTTTTCACTTCTGTTTTATGGGAGATCAGCACCTTTTCCTTCCTTTTAGGCACCTTGGATTGCTGGTTTCACAAGTGCCGTTATGAATCTTTCCTTCATCATCCTCCTGGTCAAGATCTATATCCCAGTCGCATATGCTCTGACCAACTGGGGTAAGTGGGGATGGGGGTGGGACGGAAGCATCTCTGGCCTGCTGCTGAGTCCATGAGAGAAGGGAGAAGGGCAAGCCAAGGGCCCCTGCTAGGGAGGGATGATGGGTATGGAGTCAAGGCCCTGGCCTTCCATCCCGGCCCCACTCCATTCCCTTCTGAACCTGGTCTGTACAATGGGGATAGTTATTCTCAATGTATTTCATTAACATTCACTGCAAAGCTGGAAAGGATCAGTAACAATATGAGGATCCAGAAAGATCTTGATTCTAGGGCTAGAATCTAGGGATAAACCAAATGAGATGACACTAAGCCTGGTTATATTTAAAAAAAAAATCAACTTCTCAAGGACAAATTAGGCAAAACCTGATGGAAAAGGCTTTTGTTTGAAAAAGATCTGGGGGTCTTGGTGTGGGCCACACAGCAGCATGATAGAGCAACAAAGAAACTGTATAGAGTCTTGGAGTGTGTTGAGAGGCATGACTTCCAGGAATAAGGAGGTGATAGAGTGCTTGAGCAGGGATTCTTAATCTGGATCTGTGAATTTGGTGACTTTTCAGTGTTTTAATCATTTAATCTACATTTCATTGTAGAATTGCTTTTCTTCTTAATAACATATATATTATTTTGAGGATCTATAGGCTCCCCTCGATTGCCAAAAGGGAAACTGATTATAAAAAGGGTAAGAACTTCAGCTTTAGAGTAAGAAGATAATTTGGATATCATCCCCACTCCTGCCTCCAAAGGATCATAGACTTTAGAAACCATTTTACAGATAAGGAAAATGAGGCCCAGAAAGATGAAGTGCCATGTAGCCAATAATCAATCAGTTAAATTAAAGCATTTATTAATACCCACTATATGCCAGTCGCTGCAAAGCTCTTAGGATGTAGACCACGTCTTCCTGATTGATGGTCCAGTGACCAGGCTGCCATAATAGAGGAGAAAATGGAAGTCTTGCCAAAGGTCATATATCTAGTAAGAAGCTGAGGCAGGATTTGCACTCAGGTCCTGTGACCAACTCTAAACTGTAGCATTATTTCCCAGGAATTGTACTGCTTCTTGGTCTGGCTGTTCTCCCCCCTGTTAGAGCCCCTGGCCAGTTACATCTAAAGGCCGTACTTGGTTCTTGGGCCACATTAGCTGGATAGAATAAACACAGATCCAAATGGTGATAGGAAGAGGAGACTCCAGGTTCTCTTCTGGTCTCCAGAGGTCTGACCTGTGGCAGAATCCCAGCAGCCAGCCAGGGGCCATCACATACCATCTCAAGGGACAATCCTGGGATTCTGTCACAGGAGAGATTTTGGGAGACCTCCCAGGAGAAGGAAGCCACACCTCCCAGGCAGCACCTTCCACATGGGGCAGCTGCTATTGTTATCAAGCCTGGACCTGCAACATCCTGGCTGCTCCTCACTCTTCCCTTTGAGAACAAAGCTAAGTCTTCTAAGTACTCAATGGAAGCTCTTATGTCTCCTTTGAGGAAGCTCAGATGATCTAGTAGATAAGGCCTGGAATCAAGAAAGACCTGAATTCATAGACACTTACCAGCCATATCACCTCAAGCAAGCCACTTAATTGATCCTGCCTCAGTTTACCTAACTGTAAAAAAAAGAACAATAATAGCATCTACTCCTTGGGGTTGTTATAAAGCTCAAATGAGATAATATTTGTAAAGTACTTATCATGATACCTGGCACTAGTGCTCAAAAAAAAAAAAAAGTTTGTTTTCCTCTTGCCTTATTGTCTATCCTATTCTCATCACTTATAGACTCAAGGTTATCTTCTCAATTCACCAACTTCCTTCTTAAACCATGGTACCCAAATATAAACACAACCCTCTTGGCTTAAACTGGGCCAAATTACCAACAAGATACTCACCTTCCCAATCCTGGAAGTCAAGGCTTTCTCCCTGTGTCCCAAATTCCCTTCAGCTTTTCTTGGTCAACACTGTGTGGCTGACTCACATTGAGCTGGAGAGCCATTTGAGCCCCCACATCTTTTTTTCAGAAAAACTGCTACCATCCATGCAAGGGCGGAGCCAAGATGGCGGAGTGAAAAGGTGACTTTCTGCCTCTCCTCCGATCTTCTCTCAAATCAACAATAAAATAAGCCTCCGAACTGATCTTCAAGTCAACGAATTCAGAAATATTTGGGCACAGCTCTCTGGATAACTTCATATCAGGTTAGTCGGACTCGGACAGAGAGATAAATAGACGACAACTGCGCAGGCCGGAAGTGAGGGTGGGACTCAGCTCAGCTCATCTTGGAAGAAATTCCAAACTCCAAACTCCAAATTCCAAACACCTGGAGTTTATCTGAGGCACTCGGGACACTCTGCCCTGATTGGGGGCAGGTGTTCTGGCAGACTTCCCTTGTTTAAGGAGTAATTCGGACTTAGTCCTAGCCCCCACCGGCCCAGCACCTTAAGTCAACTCGCCGAAGTGCCCCAGGGCAAAGCTTTTTGCAGCCTCCGCTTTTTTTTTTTCCCTACCTTAAAGAGATATCCACGCTGTCTAAAAAAAAAAATATGATGAAGAAGCAAAAGAGAGCTCTCACCATAGACAGCTTTTATCAAGGCAAAGAAACGACCCCAGAGCCAGAGGTTCCTTTAGACAAAAATCCAGAGAACATCAGCCAGGACCATCACTGGTCCCCTTTTCAAAAGGCCTTTCTGGAAGACTGCATAAAGAACCTCAAAAGAGAGCTGGAGGATAAATGGGAAAATAAACTGAAATCAGTGCAAGGAGGATATGATGCCCTGCAAAAGAGATATGAAAAAGACACCAATTTATTAAAAAATAAAATTAGTGAAGTGGAAAAAGAGTGCAATGAACAAAAAAAATCAATTGGCCAGTTACAAAAGGAGCTTAAAAAGGTAACTGAAGAAAACAACACTTTAAAAATAAGAATTGAACAAATGCAAGTGAATGACTCAATAAGACTTCAAGAATCAGTCAAACAAAAACAAAAAAATGAAAAATTAGAAGAAAATATGAAATATCTCCTAGGAAAAACAACTGACTTGGAAAATAGATCTAGGAGAGACAATCTAAGGATGATTGGACTTCCTGAAAGCCATGATGAAAAAAAGAATCTAAACACTATCTTCCAGGAAATCCTGAAAGAAAACTGCCCTGAGATTGTAGAATCAAAGGGCAAAATCACCATTGAAAGAATTCACCGATCACCTCCTGAAAGAGACCCCAAAATTAAGACCCCAAGGAATATCGTGGCTAAATTTCAGGACTATAGCACCAAGGAACAGATTCTGCTAGCAGCTAGAAAGAAACAATTCAAATACCGAGGTTCAATAATTAGAATCACACAGGATTTGTCAGCTTCCACACTGAAGGATCGAAGGGCATGGAACCAGATATTCCGAAGGGCAAAGGAACTTGGATTACAGCCAAGAATAACCTATCCAGCTAGAATGAGCATTATCCTCCAGGGAAGAAGATGGTCATTCAATGATATAGGTGAATTTCACCTATTTCTAATGAAAAGACCGGATATGAACAAAAAATTCGACACCCAAACACAGAACTCAAGAGATGCATAAAAAGGTAAAAAGGAAAGGTCTCTTGAGAACTTTATTTCTACTAGGGGGATACTCAAAGTTTGGGGGTATAATTAACTAGATATTACTTTGATAATATGAAAAAGAGAACTAGAGGGGAAAATGTTGTCATACTGGGGAAAAGAGGGAAAAAGTGGTAAAATAAGATCTAAAAAAAAAAGGAGGTAAAAACAAGGTAAAATCACTTGAAGAGGCAAAGAAAACCTAATATAATTGAGAGAAAGAGGGGAGGGAGATGAGCACTGTGTAAATCTTACTCTCATCAGGTTGGGCTCTAAAAGTGTATATCAGACATTTGATCTCACATAGAAACTTGTCTGTTGCTAGAGGGAAGTGGGAGGAAAAGGAGGAAAAATAAGGGACAAACTAATAGAAGGGAAAATAGAAGAATCAGGGGAAAGGAATAAAAACAGGGGGAGGGGATCTAAAGGGTGAAGTATTGTTTGGGGGAGGGAGTCATCAAAAGCAAAGTACTGAGGAGGGGGGAAGGGAGAAAGGGGAAAGGAAAGGGGAGTATTGTTTGGGGGAGGGGTCATCAAAAGCAAAGTACTGAGGAGGGGGGAAGGGAGAAAGGGGAAAGGAAAGGGGAAAACATAACTTGGGTAAATAAGATGGCAGGAAATAAAGAATTAGTTATTCTAACTGTGAATGTGAATGGGATGAAGTCTCCCATAAAGTGGAAGCAGATAGCAGACTGGATTAAAAACCAGAATCCCACAATATGTTGTCTACAAGAAACACATTTAAAACATAGTGACACATATAGAATGAAGGTAAACGGCTGGAGCAGAAAATATTATGCTTCAGGTGAACAAAAAAAAGCAGGGGTAGCAATCCTTATCTCAGATCAAGTAAAAGCCAAGATAGATCTAATCAAAAGAGATAAGGAAGGAAACTATATTTTATTAAAGTGTACCATAGATAATGTAGCAATATCTATATTAAATATATATGCACCAAGTGCAATAGCACACAAATTCCTAGGGGAGAAATTAAGAGAGATGCAAGAAGAAATAGACAGCCAAACGAGACTAGTGGGGGATCTCAACCTTGCTCTCTCAGAATTAGATAAATCAAACTACAAAATAAACAAGAAAGAAACTAGGGAGATAAACCAATTGTTAGAAAAGTTAGGTATGATAGATCTATGGAGAAAGTTGAATGGAGACAGTAGAGAGTTTACTTTTTTCTCAGCAGTCCATGGAAGCTATACAAAAATTGACCATATATTAGGGCATAAAAACCTTAAAATCAAATGCAGAAAGGCAGAAATAGTAAATGCATCCTTTTCAGATCATGATGCAATAAAAATCACATGCAATATAAGTCCAGGAGAAAATAAACCAAAAGGTAATTGGAAATTAAATAATCTAATCCTGAAGAATGAATGGGTGAAAGAGCAAATCATAGACACAATCAATAATTTCATCCAGGAGAATGACAATAAGGAGACAACATACCAAAATTTGTGGGATACGGCCAAAGCTGTTATAAGGGGCAATTTTATATCTCTAGATGCTTACTTGCATAAAATAGAGAAAGAAAAGATCAATGAATTGGGCTTATTATTAAAAAAAAACTAGAAAAAGAACAAATTAAAAACCCTCAATTAAATACCAAATTGGAAATTCTAAAAGTAAAAGGAGAAATTAATAAAATCAAAAACAAGAAAACTATTGAGTTAATAAATAAAACTAAGAGTTGGATATATGAAAAAACCAACAAAATAGATAAGCCTTTAGTTAATTTGATAAGAAAAAGGAGAGAGGAAAATCAAATTGTTAGTCTCAAGAATGATAAGGGAGAACTTTCCTCCAATGAAGAGGAAATTAGAGCAATAATTAGGAGTTACTTTGCCCAACTTTATGCCAGTAAGTTTGATAATCTAAATGAAATGGAGGAATATCTACAAAAATATAGATTGCCCAGGTTAACAGAAGAGGATATAAATTATTTAAATAGCCCCATATCAGAAAAAGAAATAGAACAAGCCATTAACCAACTCCCTAAGAAAAAATCTCCAGGGCCAGATGGATTTACATGTGAATTCTACCAAACCTTCAAAGAACAATTGATTCCAATACTACACAAACTATTTGAGAAATTAGGGACAGAAGGTATACTGCCAGAATCCTTCTATGAGACCGATATGGTGCTGATAGCTAAACCAGGTAGGGTAAAAACTGAGAAAGAAAACTATAGACCAATTTCCCTAATGAATATTGATGCAAAAATTTTAAATAAGATATTAGCAATGAGATTACACAAAATCATCCCCAGGATAGTACACTATGACCAAGTAGGATTTATACCAGGGATGCAGGGCTGGTTCAATATTAGGAAAACTATCAGCATAATTAATTATATTAATAACCAAATTAACAAAAACCATATGATTATCTCAATAGATGCAGAAAAAGCCTTTGACAAAATCCAACACCCTTTCCTATTAAAAACACTAGAGAGTCTAGGAATAAATGGGCTTTTCCTTAAAATGATCAGTAGCATCTATTTAAAACCATCAGCAAGCATCATATGTAATGGAGACAAACTAAAACCATTCCCCATAAGATCAGGAGTGAAACAAGGCTGCCCACTGTCACCATTACTATTTAATATTGTATTAGAAATGTTAGCTTTAGCAATAAGAGAAGAAAAAGAGATAAAAGGAATCAGAGTAGGTAATGAAGAAACCAAATTATCACTCTTTGCAGATGACATGATGGTATACTTAGAGAACCCTAGAGACTCAACTAAAAAACTACTAGAAACAATTCACAACTTTAGCAAAGTTGCAGGATTCAAAATTAATCCACATAAATCATCAGCATTCTTATATATTACCAACAAAGTTCAGCAGCAGGAGATACAAAAAGAAATTCCATTCCAAATAGCAGATGATAGGATAAAATATTTGGGAATCTATCTGCCAAGGAAAAGTCAGAAACTATACGAACTAAATTACAAAACACTTTCCACACAAATAAAATCAGACCTAATCAATTGGAAAAATATTAAGTGCTCATGGGTAGGCAGAGCGAACATAATAAAAATGACAATACTACCCAAACTAATCTACTTATTTAGTGCCATACCAATCAAACTCCCAAGAAATTATTTTACAGATCTAGAAAAAATAGTAGCAAAGTTCATTTGGAAGAACAAAAGGTCAAGGATTTCAAGGGGATTAATGAAAAAAAAGGCAGATGAAGGTGGCCTTGCTGTACCAGATCTAAAACTATATTATAAAGCAGCGGTCATCAAAACCGTTTGGTACTGGCTAAGAAATAGAGCAGTCGATCAGTGGCACAGGATAGGATATCAGGACAATCTAGGCAATAACCTTAACAATCTAGTATTCGATAAACCCAAAGACCCCAGCTTTTGGGATAAATACTCACTATTTGGCAAAAACTGCTGGGAAAATTGGAAACTAGTGTGGAAGAAATTAGGGCTTGACCCATACCTAACACCATATACCAAGATAAGATCTAAATGGGTTCATGATCTAGATATAAAGAGGGACTTTGTAAGCAAGTTAGAGGAACGTAATATAGTTTATCTCTCAGACCTGTGGAGATGGAATAAATGTATGTCCAAAGAAGACCTGGAACTCCTAATTGAACACCAGATGGATAATTTTGATTATCTTAAGTTAAAAAGTTTCTGTACAAGCAAAACAAATGCAGACAAGATTAGGAGGGAAGCATCAAATTGGGAAATCATCTTTACATTTAATGGTTCTGATAAAGGCCTCATTTCTAAAATTTATAGAGAATTGTCTCATATATATAAGAATTCAAGCCACTCTTCAATAGATAAGTGGTCAAGGGATATGAACAGACAATTTTCAGATGATGAAATTAAAACTATCTCTAGTCATATGAAAAGTTGTTCCAAATCACTATTGATCAGAGAAATGCAAATTAAGACAACTCTGAGATACCACTACACACCTGTCAGATTGGCTAAAATGACAGGAAAAGATAACGATGAATGTTGGAGGGGATGTGGGAAAACTGGGACACTAATACATTGTTGGTGGAACTGTGAATGGATCCAACCATTCTGGAGAGCAATTTGGAGCTATGCTCAAAAAGTTGTCAAACTGTGCATACCCTTTGACCCAGCAGTGTTTCTACTGGGCCTATATCCCAAAGAGATCTTAGAGGAGGGAAAGGGCCCCACATGTGCAAGAATGTTTGTGGCGGCCCTTTTTGTGGTGGCTAGAAACTGGAAACTGAAGGGATGTCCATCAATTGGAGAGTGGCTGAATAAATTATGGTATATGAATGTTATGGAATATTATTGCTCTGTAAGAAACGACCAGCAGGACGATTTCAGAGAGGCCTGGAGAGACTTGCATGAACTGATGCTGAGTGAAACGAGCAGAACCAGGAGATCATCATACACAGCAACAACAGTATTACATGATGATCAATTCTGATGGACATGGCTCTCTGCAACAAAGAATTGTCTCAAACCAGTTCCAATTGTTCACTGAAGAAAACCATATACACCCAGAGAGAGGGAAATGAAATATGGACCACAACGTAACATTTTCATGATCTCTATTGACATTTGTTTGCATTGTGTTGCCTTTCTCTGATTCTTTTTTTTTTTTTTTCTTGTAGATAGGATTTTTTTTGCATAACTTCTCAAGCATTTCAACATTATTAGCATGTAGTGGACTTCCTGCCATCTAGGGGAGGGGAGGGGACTGGGGGTAAAATTTGTAATGGAAAGCTTTGTAAAGATCAATGTTGGGGAACTACCCATACATATGTTATACAAATAAAAAGCTTTAATAATATATATATATATGCACATATATATATATATATATATATATAAAATTAAAAAAAAAAAAGAAAAAAAAGAAAAACTGCTACCTAACCATGCCCCTGTCCAGCTCAAACTTCTGGAACTGATTTTCATACTCAAACCACAGCAGCAGCAGCAGAAACAGGAGCAGCAGTAACAGTGGTAGTAGCACCAGCAGTCAACAGCAGTCACCAGCAATGGTAGTAACAGCAGCAGTAACTATAACAGCAGTAGCAGCAGTAGCAGTAGTAGCAAGAGCATCAGTCAACAGCAGAAAATAAGAGTAAACCGCAGTCAGCAGTAGCAGTAATAGTAGTAGCAGTAGTAGCAGTAGCAATAAAAGTAACAGTAATAACAGTAGCAATAATAGTAGCAGCAACAGTAACAGTAGCAGCAACATTAACAGTAGCAACAGCAGTAATAGCAGCAACAATAACAGTAGCAATAGCAATAATAGTAACAGTAGCAGCAGCAGTAATAGTAACAGTAACAATAGTAATAACTAGCAGTAATAGTAGCAGCAGCAGTAGCAGTAACAGTAACAGTAGCAGTAACAGTAGCAGCAGCAGTAACACTAGCAGTAACAGTAACAGTAGCAGTAACAGTAATAGTAGTAATAACAGTAGCAGCAAGAATAACAGCAACAGAAGCAGCAGCAGCAGCAGTAGTAGTAACAATAGGTAGCATTTATAGTGTACTTACAATGTGCAGAAGACTGTGCTGAGCACTATCCCATTTGATCTTCACACCAACCCTAGGAAGCAGGTGTTAATTATTATAATTTTCATTTTGTAGGATGAGGAAATGGAAGTGGATGATGGTTACCTGACTTGTCCAGACTCAAACAGCTAACAAGTGTCTAAAGCTGGACTTGATCTGAGATCTTCCTGACTCAAGGAAGGAAACTGGTGTGTGGGTGTGTGTGTGTGTGTACATACATACCTATGAGATATATATTTTAATGGGGCAGATATTTATTTCTTGCACACAAAAGAAATGTTAACCACAAAATACAAGACCACATTGACAAAACAAAATAGAATTCAGAAACTTAACATATAATTCATTAAGAGATATACTTTCCAGGGAGTGGATAGACTTAAACCTCAAGAAAACATTAAATAGTTTTGAGGATTGCTGAGAAAATAATATTTTCTATGCCAGGCATCGTGCTAAGTGTTTTATATCATTGGATCCTTACAACAAGCCTGGAATGTGCTATTATGATCCCATTTTACAGATGAGGAAACCAAGGCAGAGATTAAGTGACTTGCCCAGGGTCACACAGCTAGTGAGTGTCTAAGGCAGGATTTGAACTCTTCCTAACTCCAGGCTCAAGGATCTCTCCATAGTTCCATCTCACGAAGTGCTTGATTGGTTGATTGAAAGGACAGCTCAAACACCATCTCCTTTTCTGATCTTCTCAAGTGTTAGTCTTCTTCCCCCTCCCTTCCTTCCAGGCTCCACTATGTTGTTGTTGTTTTTTTTACTTTAGGTTAATTTTCAGTATATTCATCTGTGTTTATACCCTTTGATGGAAGGGACTGTTTTTCATTCTTGTCTTTGCCTCTCCAGTGCCGCCTAGCTTGGCACATACAGCAGTCACTTAATAAGGCTGATTGTTTATACAGACATGACCTTAGACAGGCAGAGGAGAATCTGTTTTTAATGTCATCCTTAAGGAGAATGCTTTAACAGTTTCTTTTTATTTAAAAATAAGATTGCTCTATTTTGCTTTTACATCCCTTTCACTTCCAGGTATGACTCTCCTTATTCATCCCTATCCCTGCCTTGTTTGTTGTTGTTGCTGCTGCTGTTGTTGTTGTAAATCCTTTGTTCTCCAACATGGCCAAGATATGCTAGTGAGTTGGACTGAAGTGAGAGAGGGAGGGCTATGCAAGGTCACCAGCCTTATTTTTTCCTTCAGCGCCATCTGGGTCCAGTAGTCAGATATAGATCAGGACAGCTAAGGACGGCCCTCTGTCTCTAGAACAAAGAATAAAAAAGGAGGGGAAAAAAACCAGTTTTATCCAAATTAACCTGACAGTGTAGACAAAGTCCCAGAGCCATAACCTTAGACCTGCATTTGCAGGGTCTTTTTCAAACAAATTTAAAATCAACAGTTTAAAAAACAAACAACAAAACCCTGCTCCCTTGCCAGGGACAGGAGGGTGGGGGGAATTGGACCTGGGATTTCATCATTGTAAGGCATCTCCACTAGGGAAGACCAGCAAATCCCACTTAAAGAGTGTCTCCAGGTCATTCAGGAGGCTTTCCCAAGCCAGAAAGACTAAGGGGCTCCAAGTCACACAGCTCAAGTGGGTCTGAGGTGAGACTTGGACTCAATTCTTCTGGAGCTAATGCAGGCCCTCTAGCTACTCTCCCTTATGTCTGCTGCTTGACCTCTGCAAACCATGTTCTTTCAGGGATGACCCAAACCACTAAGTGTAAACTTACTAGAAGGTGGTAACTTTAATCCTCTTGACCAGGATCCCATCTCTTCTAACTATAGCCTAGCTGTAGGGCCTTCCCTTCTCTGCACCTCAGTTTCCCCACCTCTAAAGAAGCAGGTTGGACTAGCTGGTTTCCCAACTTAAATCTTCTGTGAACAGTGCTTTGGTGGGAGGAGGAGCAGGGAAAAAAAAAAGTGGGAGAAAGAGTCCCAGTTTCACTGACACCATGTTTGTGTTTTTCTTTGCCTCAGAAATGCACAAAACCCAGTCCAAGTTTGAAGATTCTTTTATTTTAAAAGTGTTTGTTTCCCAGTTTGTCAACATGTACTCCTTTCCAATCTACATCGCCTTCTTCAAGGGGAGGTCAGCTCTGACCTCCCCTCATTTCTAAGCTGGGTGGGGGGGATATGGTAGAGAGAACCCAGGACCCAACTGCCTTCTTCACTGGGACCCCCACACTATCAAGCACCAGTAAGAGCCCCAGTATGCTGAGTGTACCCTCTGGATGGTGAGCTTCTAGGAGAGGACAGACAAGAGGCCCCCAGGATGGGCAGTTTTCAGTCAAGTCCCAGGCTATGGGATGGAATGGAAGGATTTGGCTCCAAACCCCACCTCCAAGGCTTGCTCCTTCCCTTTGGGCCTCAGGCATCTATCTTATCTGTGAATTATGGGAGTTAGATTGGATGGCCCCTTCCATCTGGAAATCCCAGGACTCTCAGTGATGAAATCACAGATCTATTGGAATAGTAGAGATTTCCAGTGATTCCCAGATTTCCTTGACAAGTAAGTAAAATGCTCTGGTAGCCATCCACAATTGGAGGACATGACTGGCCTTGGAACATTAATTAAGCATTTATTTTGTGCCAGGCATCCCACTGAGCAGTGGGAATAAAGACAAAAGACTCAGCTTTAAGACCCACCACTAACTACAGAATCCCTTTCAGCTTCAGTTTCCTTCTCTGTCAAATACTTAACACAATCTCGGTTTCATAAGCCTGTTCTGAGGTTCAAAAGAGACCAAGTGCTTTGTAAATCATACTGAATGGATGGGAGCCATTATTATGCAATTAATGTAATTAATGGATTAACCCAAGTGATTCCCCCAGTATATCATAAATTCCTTGAGGGCACTTTCATTTTAAAAAATGCAAAAGCTCCCAAGGACAGAATCTGGTATACAGGAGGTGACTAATAAATGTCCTTGATTCCTGGGGCAAAACTCCTAGATTAGATTAACAACCTAAGAATGAATGAATGAATGAAGTGTTTATTAAGTACTTAGTGCCGGCCAAGCATTGTGCTAAGTCTTGGAAATAGAAAGTTGGGTAAGACAGTCCTCCAGGAGAGATGGCACCATTAGGGAAGGTTTTAGCTGCAAGTCAGAAGAGAAAATCCCATATTGCTTAGGGCAGCAGATGGCTGATACCATTTCACCAGTGGATTAGAGCCCTGCCATTTGCTTCTGTTGCAATATATCATGTTAAAGATGGAGAAACTGAGAGTTTAGGTGCCTAACGTCACCCAACAGCAGATACGTGTCAGAGATAGCCTCCAACCCAGGTCACTCTACCTCGTTTCCTCACCTCTGAAATGAGGGGGTTGGGCTAGATGGCCCTCATCCCCTGTAGCTGCAGAGCCCGCATCCCACGGCCTTAGGGTCTCTTTGGAACCTCTAAGCATCCTTGGGAGGCTGGTGGGACTCAACTCTTCCAGTAGGTCAGTGATTTCACTCATTCCCATTTTCCCAGCAGTGACAAAGACCCATCCCTGACTAGCCATCCTGGGCAACTTCTGCCTTCAGTCTCCTATAAACTCACCATCTGTGGGTCCATTCAGAGGGGTGCTACAGGGATCGTGATCCCTATGTTGAGATGAGGAAACTAAGGCTCAGCATTTAAGTGACTTGCCCAATCTCCGACATTTGTTAGTGAAGGGAATTTGAACTTAGGTCTTCCTGAATCCCAGTTTGTTGACTGCCTCGCTGGCCTGTGTGAAGGGGTGATCATGTTTTCCCAGCAGACAAGAGCAACATGGTTAGGTCTGTAATTTTACTAAGGAGACAGAACTGGAGAGAACCCAGGGTTGCAATGCCCAGGCAGTCTCTGGGAATCACCAGGAACCTATTGATGAAGTTGGATCAAGTTTTTTGGGACCAAATTACCAGGAACAAATGAAACCCCTACTTGTTACATTATACCTATTACAAGAACTGCCCCAAATCCTAAAGTGGGGACTCCTTGACTTGCCAGCCCAAGACCACTTTGGGAACTGGGGGACCTTCAAGTGATAGTAATAATGTTGCCCAGTAGATGTCTGGGAAGTGTCAGTAGTGAGAGCCCAGTGTGCTGTCCTTCAGCACCAATCTTTCAGTGGCCTGAGCAGAGGGAAATCAGGTCAGGAAAGTGGGATGGGTGGTTGGGGAGGAAGAATCAGTCTTTAAGCATCTCCAATCCATGATAAAATGGACATCCACTGACCTCTCCAGAGAGCCTGGGAAGTTTGCCCTCTCCTAAAGAGACTGTATGCAATAAAGAGTGTTATTGTGGATGCTTTTCAGTTTCTCCAAAGGCTGCTCATAGACACTTAGATGGTCTCTGGAAGGGTATCTGAACAGAATCAGCCTTGGGAAGAGGCAAAGAAGGCTCTAACCTGGGAAATGGGTCTCCATTTCCTAACTCCCTCTGCTATCCACCTGCCACACTGCTGACATTGCAACAGAGAGATTTCTGGGAACCAAGAAGTCCCTTTTTCTTGGCTAGATGCCAACAGTCCTGGGAGGAGGAGGGACACAGTTCCCAGCCAGGGATGCCTTGGAAACATTGCCTTCCTTCACGATGCAGAAGCTTGGCTGGTTCCCCTGAGCAGCTCGGACCTCCAGGGAGGCAGTGATGAGCAAGGTGCAGGAAAGGAAGGGACCCCTCCCTCTGTCCCTTTGCTGCGAGGCTCAGAGAATGGAGACTGATGTCTTGCTACCTGAATAACCGTGGATGTTCAGGTTACCCAGGAAACTACGATACCTTTTTTGGAATACCAAATGAAAATGTGAGTATGTGCTAGGAAATGCAGCCTTGGGACACTGGGACACTCTCTGGTCCAGCCTCCTCATCTTACAGGTAAGGAAACTGAGTCTCTAAGGGATGAGGTGACAGAGAATCCAAGCAGATCCAGGCTCCAAAGCCAGCACCCCTCTCCATGTCCCATGTAAGGAAATCCACTGTATGTGTTAAGTTAATATGAACAAATCTCAAACCTCCACTCGGGGCTCATCTTCTTTTACTGAATAGAGGTCTTGTAGTCCTCTGGCTTCAGAGCAAATGGCAGTAAACTAAAAGCTTTCATAGTATCTCAAAATGATAGAAAGAAGGAAGAAAATAAGCATTTATTAAGCACTCATATGTGTCCCAGACTGTGGTAAGCACTTTTTACCAATATCTCATATCATCCCCCAACAAATCTTGGAGGTAGCTGATGTATTTATCCCCATTTGACTGGTAAGGAAGCAGTTGGGGACAGTTAAGTGACTTATCTGGGATTACACAGCTAATTAGGGGCCGAGGCTGAATTTGAATTCAGGTCTTCCTCACTCCAGACACACTTTTCTATCTATTATCTCTCCCCTCCCCCCTGCCCCTAGGGCCAAGTATAAGCCCTATTGAACACTATTCTAGACTCAAGGCACATTACCCATGGGGGATAGCATCCACTTAAAAAATCACAAGTCCTGGACCCCACCAATATGTTTTCTTTTATTAAACCCAATGAAAAAGACATTAGTTTGTGGCAAAAAGCTATTAAAACATCAAAGGAAAAAAGGTGACAAGAAAGATTTCTACATACAAAGAAGGTACATTTTTCCATAGGTTTCCATACCACTAGTGGGGGACAAGTGCAAATGTCCAAAACACATGGAAGCAGGAAACACACGTGGAAGCAGGAAACATATGTGGAAGCAGGAAACACACGTGGAAGCAGGAAACAT
>JAJPUD010007094.1:5296-16842 GCA_023553655.1 Myrmecobius fasciatus
TTATCATAGACTTAGAACCAGAAGTGGCCATCTAATCCAAATATTTCGATCTAATCCAAATATTTCCACTTGAGAAAACTGAAATCTATGTAAGTTGAGTACTCACATATCTGATTCTAGATTTATTAACTTTTCACTTTGCCATGCAAATACTGAAAAATTAATAATATCTACACATTTCACATTTATTAAATTATACACACAGACACACACACACACACATATATCACTATCCTTATAAAATCAGTTAAATTTGTATTATCAAACTTGTGACAATTTTTAAAATTTTTCATCTTGAATTTTCCACTGAGAGCAATTTACATAATGATAGATGTTTCATCTTTCATTTCAAGAATGTAGTTTTGCTGAAACTAATTTCATCTCTGGAAACCACTGAAATACTCATTTAAACTGGACTGCCATAATTGTGGAAATACATATAGAAGAATTGCCCATATTTAATATATATTGAATTATTTGTTGTCTAGGGGAAGGGGTGGGGAAAGAAATGGGGAACACAAGGTTTTGCAAGGGTGAATGTTGAAAACTACCTTTACATATATTTTGAAAATAAAAAGATATTATTAAAAATAAAATAAAATTTTATCATCAAAAATAATAATTAAAAAAACTAGACTGCATCAATATCTTCTTTACTGCTGTGACTGGCAGTCTAAAAGAGACATTTGCATACAACTTAGCTGATAGAAAATATTGTGGCTGAGATATCAATTCATTAAATCTGTTCATTGCATTAACAAGCTTTGCTGCACTCATATTATGCCATGAAACTAAATTTTTTTGGTACTTCTTGAAACTTCAGAAACTTGAGTCTCCTCACTCTCTTATTCAAGAAAGCAAAGATTTATTTTTTTCCTCTCCTAAAATACATGACATAAAGGAAAAGGATGGTTAACTGTAAGACAAAACTACTCATGCAATGGGATTTCAAAAAGATGAATCAATTATTATAAGGCCTTGTTTCCTGGAACCATAATGTGCTAAAAAGCCATGGAGCACTTTGATGCTCCATAAGCTGATTTCACCTGTTTCTGTCATGGAAATAAGCAAATAGAGAAACAGATTAATAGAGGAATAATACTTTTTAAGCAATCAGTTGTGAATATATCTCAAACTAAAAAAAAACTGTTCTAATAATCACTGAATTACAAGATCACTCCAGTTTGCTTTGATAAGAAAAAAGCTATCCAAATGCTTGAAAAATTGAAGAAGGAATTACAAAAAATCCATACACTTGAGACATGGAATCAAAACTAAAATATAAACTGTATTCATAGACTTAAGAATGAAACCTTTGGAAAAAATTAAATAACAAAAATAGGTACCATGTGTCTCTCACAGAAATAAGAAATTCAGCTGTTTTAGGACATGATTATGTACCACTAAAAACATTATAGCATATTTGTCAACTTTGAAACTAGCAAGATCTTGGTTCAAATTCTGCCTCTGACACATACTATTAGATCTTGGACAAGTCACCTGCCTTCTCAAATGTCTATAAAAGCACATAAGTTACAGAGAAAATGTTATTCTGCATTTTTAGAGTTCTCTTGCTCAGGGACATCCTGTTCAAGGAAATCTCTATCTCCTCTATAATTTATCATGTTGGAGTGGACAGATCAGTCACAAAATTCTTTTACCACTCCTATGTACACCCATTTTATTTTTATTACTCTATCCACACCTTTGAGATTAATTAAAATGGATAATTTGTCCATCTGTTAAAAGCTAAATCAAATCAAGATGGACTGGATGCATATTTGTAGGATTTTAATTGGGAAAACAATTTAAAATGGCCAGACCTACTTCATTTATATAGAAATTTATATATTTTTGAAAAGATATTTATTTTTTTAGTTTAGTTGTATAGGGAGGAATAGAAAGGACTTTGGGATGAGGACCATTAAAATGTTAGAAGTCAAGTAAACAACATAGGATAATGGAAAAAGACTGATGTTAGGGGCAAAAACCTCAATTTGAAGCTTACTTCTGAAACATATTTATTATGTGATCACAAGATCTTATCCTATCTCTGCTTTACTGCCTTGTCTCAGCTTCAAATATTTTGCTTTCAAAATCAGGATATTAATTTTCTTCTACCCCAAAAAAGTATGAGGAAAGCTAAGTGGTACAGTGGTTAATTGTAGTGACTTGACATCATGAAGATTTGCATTTAGATCCTAACTCACACAATAAATAGTTGTATGGCCCTGGGTAAGTTGCTCACTTAATGGCTTGTAACCTTACTTCATCTAAAAAAGGGACATAACAATATGCTTATATCCAAGGGCTGTACTGAGGATCAAATGAAATGATATAAGCAATAATTCATAAAGCAGAAAGTACTATACAAAGTTGGCTCTTCTTTAAAACATGATAAAACTATTAATAGTAACAATATAATGCAAATTTTGAAACTAATTTTATATACGGTTCTTTTTGATAATTACATGTACACATATTTCTCTTAGGAAGAGGTAGAAAAGTAAATAAAAAAGCAAGAAGTATTTTGACAAAATGTGAGAATATTCACTTTTTATTCTATAATCCAAATAGTATTTTTTCCAAAAAAACTAATTCAAAGACTCAGAGAGGTGACATATCCGATACGATGGATAAAAAATTGTATTTTAAGGGCGACTGCCTTGGATGCAAGTACTGCCTTAGATACTAATTGAACCTGGAATCTTTCAGTGATGGCAGGCAACTCTCTAAGACTAAAAGATGCAGGGCTGGTGTCATCTGAACTACACTGATAAAGGAGAATTCCTCAGTAAGAACTCCTTTTTTATTTGTTGTCACATACTTATAACAACACCCCCTAAATAATTTAAAGGGATATATAAATATATATATATGTATATATATATATGTGTGTGTGTGTGTGTATATAAAGAGAATAGTATGGTCTTTTAAAATTAAATAAAGAAAACAAAAATAATTTAATTTAAAAAACATAGTTAAGCTAAATGATATGTAAAAATTAATTGAGTAAAAGGATTGATCAGGTCAATTCAAAACTAATCACTGAGACTCTAATTCTTGGACAATTCAATCCCTCTCATTTTTATTCAAAAGTAACTGAACTCTTGAATAGATGTGAGCTAACTGCTGTTCGTGGTCCTAAAAATGAAATAATAATTAATTAAAATGCACCATGAAAGTGCTGAAGATACCAGAAAAAGTATTCACAGTACTTAGAGATCTTTTAGATTATTTACCCAAACTAGGAATTTTATTTTTTATCAGAAAGAAAAGTGTTAAAAATCAGTAAGTATAACTTGCCAAGGGCAAGGCTTCTAAACCATGATGGAAAACTCAAAGAATTCTTTTTCCCAGGACCCCAGGAGGATACAGTCGAGTATGGAGACACACACACACATACACACAAATACATATACATAAATATCTAAAATCAAAAACATAAATGCATATATATTTCCATAAACATATTGTAAAAGCATACTATACTTATTTCCACTTGTCTTCTGTATCTTTGAAGGTTGATATTATGTTTCTTCATAAGTACAAATCCATATTCTTCTCTTTTAAAATTTATTTATTTAAAATTTAATTACAAAATAGAAATGCACACAGCAGAACATGAGAGGATTCAAAATAAAAACCAATAAATTTCCATTTCAAGAAAGCCTATACAACAAATGATACATAATTGTGTTCAGATCTCTCCTTCTTTTCTTTGCTTCCTTGTAGATTTTCTTTTGTTCTCTGCTGTGTAATTCTTACTTTTTTTTTCCCCCTCTTCTCCCACTAAATCCTAGAAGGCTATATTTAAGCACATATACACACATATACATAGACATATAAATGTATGCATACATATATATATATACATATAAACATATACATATACATACAAAACATACACACATACATATCTGTAATTATACCTATATATTCACATATGCATCCATATGCTGCTGTGCTTATTTTGTCCTCTTTTTCTTTAAATGTAGGTAGCATCTTCTTTTTTAAGCCCAAGTCTTTCCATATTTTTTTCTAAATTCACTAGCTCATTATTACTTACACAGAGAAATATTCTTTTTTTATTTTAATTTTTTTTTTGTTTTTTGTTTTTTGTTTTTTGCTGAGGCAATTGGGATTAAGTGACTTGCCCAGGGTCACACAGCTAGAAAGTGTTAAGTATCTGAAACCAGATTTGAACTCAGATTCTCCTGACTTCAGGGCTGGTGCTCTATGCACTGTGCCACCTAGTTGCCCCCACAGAGAAATATTCTTACCTCATACTATTTTGTTATTTTTATACTCTAAAATAATATTGATTAATATAGCTGACAAATAATATAGCTTCCCTATTTTTCACTTTTGACTAAATTTATTTTAGTTTTAATTTTTCTGAAATCCTGTATATTACCTATTTGTTTTACATAATAAATCTTACTTCTGATATCTTAATTTGTTTCTTTCTCTAATTTTTATAGCATTTCCTGAAAGCAACAAGTTGTTGAGTGCAAAATTTTACTGTCTTCATATTCAATTGAAAATCTTAGCTATAATTACTTGTTTTTTTTTCCTCCTACCTATTTTCCTCAGTATCTTTATTTTCCTCCTCTCTTTTCTCACCTTTCTGCTTTGTTTCTACGCCTCATTCTATTTCTATTCTTCCTGATTCCTTTACTTCTACTTGCTGTGTTACCCTCTTATTATTTAACCTACCCTTCTTTGAAGAGTCCTTCCTCCCTCCTTATCCTCTTATCCCTTGCTATCCCCTTACTCTTGGTTCTTTCTGAATTTAGAAGACTTTTTACACTTCTAGATAGCCATTTCCAATGAGAATAGAGTTCCAGAACTATCACTCTCTTACCCTATCTAATATATCTCTGCCAATTCTTCCACTGGCATCTCATTTATATGAGAAAATTATTCTTTTTTACCTTTTCCTACATGATTTTTGTTTATAAGAATCATGTAATACTTAGCTTTACAAACTACCCAATGACAATCTTAAACATATTTTATAGTTCCACATGTAAAAAAAAGTAAACAATTTGTCTTTTGAGTCCCTTGTAATTAGACTTTTATGCATACCTTATATTTCTCTTAGATCTTGTATGTCAAATTTGCTATTAATTTTAAGTCTGTAACAAAATACCCAAAGTATGGCAGATCATTGAATATTCTTCCCCTACCTCCCACCCACTTTCAGCTTTATGCTTAACTTTGCTGACCATGATATTTCCAGCCATAAATCTAGTTCTTTTGCTCTTCAATATACAAAGTTCCAAGATCTACAGTTTTTAATGTAACTACTGCTAAGTCTTGTGTGATTTTAATTGTGGTTCTACTGTATTGGAATTGTGTCTTTGTTTTTCTTGTTGCTCATAATATTTGCTCCTTGAACTTGGCATTTTGGAATTTGACTATTAGGCTCCTGAAAGTTTGCCTCATAGGATCTTTTTCATCTGGTGATTGATGGATTTTTTTTCTATTTTTACTTTCCCTTCTTATTTTAAGAATTCAGGGTGATTTTATTTATTTATTTTTTTATTATTGTACCAGATTTTTTTTGGTTCACAGCTTTCAGGTAGTCTGATGTCTTCTGTTTCTGATCCATTCTCCAGGTAAATTGTGTTTCTTATGATACATTTCACATTTTTTTCATTTTTTCATTCTTCATATTTTGTTTTATTATGTATTAGCCTTATAACTTTGCTGCCTTCCCTTTATCCAATTAAAATTTTAAGAAATTCTTTTTTTCTTAAAATTCTAAATCTTTTTTTTTCAAGTTGGTTGACTTTCTTTTCATAATCTTGTTTTTTCTGTTGTTCTCTTTTTGTTTTTTTCTCTATCTTTGATTTTTAATTGTTTTTCTTTGCATTTCCCTATGGATTCCTTTGGAGCAAGCAATTATTTGACATTATTCTTCTTTCAATTTTCACATCTTTATTCATCTGTTAAATTCAACATGATTTCATCTAACAAGAGGGGAAAATCAAGCATTTCCTAGTTGTGTAAAGAATTGTGCAGATGGTTTATGGAAGACCTTCATTCTCATAGCAAGAAAGCATCATTTTCACTTAGAATTCTGGGCTTTCTTTCTTCAGTTTGCTATAATCCACATTTACTGAATAGAACTTGCATTGATCAGTGAGATTCATTTTGTTCCAAGTTTCTGGGTTGTTCTTTCTGTCCCAACTGACATCGAGGTTGAAGAGCGCCAGGCACAGCACGTACCGAGAGGCCCCGATGCGCCCCCCGCCCCCCCTCCTATGAACACAAACAGGGAGATCAAGCTTCTTGGCCTGGTTGAGGATCATGGGGAGCATGGTGGTGGTGGGGTCCGGTGGCTGTGGGACTCAGAGGCTGCGTTCCCAAGTCCCCTAGCACGTGGCTCCTCAGCCAATTTCAGACATTCTTTAAGATGAGATAGCCTTTTTTTTTCCTTCAGTATTCTCTTCTGAAGATGTCCCTATCTTCTCTATTTCCCTTAGTAACTGTCTACAATCAGAGACTTTTTACTTTGCTTGCTCTTTTTAAAAAAAATTTATAACAACTTATTATAATAACCTCAAGTTTCTAGGTGTGGGAGATAGTGGCTCTGGCCTCAGATCCTTCTGACTGCTATTATCATTATTATTATTATTATTATTATTATTATTTTACTTTTTTGTCTGAGCCAAATTTCTGCACTCCACCTCCTCCCCGCTTTAAGCCACAGATTAGGTTCTCCAAGCACACTACTCTGGAAATCATTTGGCTCCTTCAGATGTCTACAATGATTACTTGAGCTCTCCCCTCCAGCTTGAAACTGAAATCAAGAACTCAGTTCTCCTGGAAGTGTCCAAAGCCAATAAGCATCCCTTCACCACTGTTTCTGAACTCACCAGGGATGCTCTGAGTCCTCATCTCCCAGAGCACTATCTTATCAATACAGTTCAGCTAGGAGCCCCTTGTCAGCAGAAGTTCCCTCACTCTTTCTCCATTCCACACCATCCCACCCCACCACACTGTACCTGAGGTAAAAAGGCCTGTGGCTGACACTGAGGCTAGGTCCCAAACCAGTTACTTGCTATTTCAGTGATGCTAATACTTCATATTTTGCTTGAAATCTAAGTTTGTCCCAGGAGAACCATGGTTCTTCTTCCACTCATTTCTTTTATTCTGACTTACAATTACTCTGAAGCAATTTTCTTTTGTTGTTTTGTTTCGTTTATGGAGGAAATCTGAAGACATTAAAATATTCTGACCTACTTCACCATCTACCCAGAATCCTCTCCTTATTTTCACTGTCTTTAGGCAGTATATAATATTCATATTATAAATGAATTCTAATTATATTGGATGCTATTTTTCTCCTTCCCACCAAAACATTTTACAAGCTTATAATGCATACACACATAAGTATTTATGATTATATATATACTCATATTATATATTATATATACTCATATATATTATATATATATACATACATACACATATATGTGTACTTATACCCATACACATGATAGCTCAAGTTGTTTTTTGTTTTGTTTTGATTTTTTGTGGAGGAAATTGGGGTTAAGTGACTTGCCCAGGGTCACACAGCTAGGACAAGTTAAGAGTCTGAGGCCAGATTTGAACTTAGGACTTCCCAACTTTAGGGCTGGTACTCTATCCACTGCGCTACCTAGCTGCCCCAGATAACCCAAGTTTAATGTAATTTTCTCTTTAATAACTTAAAACTTAGTTAAGACTTTTCTGACATTTTGTAAACATACCTGTATATGTGTGTGTATATATGTATGCACATATACATAAATATATTCTGTTGCTGCATATATGTGTACAAAAATGTTCAGTTGTATATCCCACATATCTGAGGAGGTAGAATAGGACATAAATCATACAGAAATAATAAACCTTAACAGTGAAATTGGAAACGTTTGATTAATTTGCTACCAATTTTGTTAAAAGTCCCATCGAAAATTTTTAGCCAGCACACTAAGGATAGGTAATAGTTTAGCCGTCTAATTGGTCCTTAGCAAGGCCACTTTGCATTCAATCCATTAATATTCAGGAATAGATACATTAGCTAGTTCTTCCAGTTCTCAATTTGCAGATCACAGTCTGGAGCTAACATTTCCAGAGGGCAAAATATGATTTATGATTCCAATATAGTGCTGGGTCACTAATTCTTCGTAAATGAACTCAGATATTTGTCTGGGGATTTTTTTTAAAATAAACTTCTAAAGAAAATAGAAAACCTTACAATTTAAATATTAATTTAACTTAAAAGTTCATTATGCAATTTAAGAAGCTGATTGAAAATTATTTGATATTAATAAGTAAATCTTTTTTGCCAGAAATGGATTTCCTGATCATGTTCTGAACCTTATTCCTGTTAAGCTTTATGCCTTCATAATCCCTTCTTTTCAATTCTACTTGTTTTGCTAGGAATTTAAGAGCTTATTGCATCAAAATAAATAGCCCATAGAAGTGAATGAAATTGAGTAAAGTTTTAGCCAGTTTAAGGGCATACAATGCTGCGGCACAGGGAGATGATTCAATATAATTTTCATGAGGAAGAATAATTTATTGCTTTTGAAAATTAGTTTGAAATGCATTATTTAAGGTCTCATCCAATTCAAAAATCCTGTTTTTAAACCAATGATTTCAAATCACTTATACAAATGCTCATTAGTTACAGACTTGAGGAATTGGAAATACATTCCCAAGAGGTTCTCCACTTCTTTCATGAGTTCTACTAGTTTTCTTTTGTCCATTGAGCATGTTCAGTATTTTTTTTTCCAGACAACCTTGTTACTGCCTTTTAATCTCTAAAACTGGATGTTTACAGTCACAGCAGAACTGGTGTGCCAAGAGCATGTTACCTTTCACCCATACAGCATGGAAAGAACATATTAACTACTGTAAAAACAGGAAAAAAAAAAACTGAACAGAAGTATCCATAGATATAAAGTTAGGGGCTTGCTACTAACAAAATTAGGAAGTTATTAGGAAAAGTTATTCTAGAAAGTCAGCATATCAAAGGCAGAAATACATAGAAAATCACCGTTTTGCCCTAACTTTCCCCATCATGTGGAATTCATTATTTTATAATCATCATGGACAAGTTGTTTCACGTCTCAATTTCTCCATTTATAAAAGAAAAACTGACCTTGGTCCTTTTAGCTTTATTACAGCTCTTGTAGGAATTAAATAAGAATATTTGTCTTTACTTTTTTATACTCCTCTTGATGATGATGATGTTGATGTTAGTAATAATAAAATAGCACATGTATGTAAACTTTAATTTTCATAAAGTATCTTTTAAATATCTCATTCTCACATAACCAGCAAATGTCTGAGGCAGGATTAAAACTCAGTTCTACTTGTATCCATTTTTCTATACATTTCACTTAGGTATCCATATCTTATGTGCACATGGACAATGCATGTGCATACACACAAACACACACACAAATAAAATTTTGGCGATAATTACTAAACACCAAGCAAAGAAAACTGTTCACTCCGTAAGAGATAAGTAATGAAGAAAAAATACTTCATCTCTCTTTTAAATGAGTTGCTTTAGAATCAAATACATAGAAGGAAGGTGTTTATCCTACCCTTGCCAACCCATATAGGTAATGATGGCTAAAAGGTTGAATATATGACAGTTATAACATTTTCTTGCCTAGTTAAGCATGAACAAGGCTTCATTTTTTCTGCTTTAATTTTTTTTTTCTTGAACATAAATCTGTGGCTAGCAACTAGTAATCCTGATTTGGGTATTTCTAGACTTGATGAATACTTGATGAATTTCAGAATTAATTTGTTTCTGAGTCAATGCTGAATAGCAGGAGGTGTTTTCTGCAACTGCAAAGCATATAGGAGAAAATCACCATTCATTAACCATATGATCCTTACCCTGAAAGGACCAAAAAGCCATACCTAACTATCAGGAGATTTGTATTTTGTGTTTAGAAAGTGTAGGACTAATGTGAAAGTGAAATATTTGTTCAGAAATCCAATAAGAAGCCTTTGTCTTTTGGGACATGGGACATAAGATTGGTGCTGGATTTTAATTTATTATATTTTGAATGCAGATTTATGGGGCCTTTGTAGTTGGTTTTAAATGTTTTGTGGGGCAGAGAAATCAAATATATTATACCTGACTTTTTTTGTTGTTGTTCACTGTGTCATTTTATTTCTAGAAGAGATCTTGTTTACCCAGATAGGGAAGACCCTGGGCATGATTCATACCTAAATTTTGTTTTATAGATTCTCCCTAAATATTTTGGGATTGGGTCATAATAAACAAATATCTAAATATAAGTCATGAGATGTAAGTTCAACTTCTATAAATTCATTGAATGTATTTTTAGGACAACGTCAGTAGCTAACTTGGCTGAGTATTTAACATAGTTATGAGAATTCAATGTAAAAACTTCTATCAAAAATGTTGTTCTTAATTTTTTGTGAATCAACCCAGTGAAAAGTAGGAAGAAAAGAAAAAAGGAGGATAAAAATGATCAACAACTCTAGTTTGCCTTTTAAGTTCATCATTGCTTATGTACAAATCCAGGATTTAGGAGACCTGCTGAAAGAGAAAAGGATGAAGTACTAGTTTGAAGAGTTAGCACTAAGAAACTTTTACTCCAGCTAATTTATAACATTATATGTCCAAATAAGGCAGGGCATAGCTAAAGTAGGATTTCTGCAACTTGTCAAGACTTCAGGGTTTTTAAATTGAACTTCAAAGGTCATGCCAAATGGAAAACAGTAAAAATCAGTAACTGGACTTTTTTCACTGAGCCAGCTGTGATTTCTTGTGGACTGAAGTCATCATCCCATTTTCTCGATACTGTTCTTTAATAGCCAAACATGAACAAAAGGAGAAAGAATTAATACTCAGTTCAATGTGAAACTAAAAAAAAAGTTCATATAATTTTCATAAAAATTATTCATTTTCATTACATTTTAAACAATAGCAATTATAATTTGCAGCCAAATGTGTTAGTCTTTGTTTTTTAACTCTCCTCTCATTGCTTCTGTCAAAAGTGGCTGTAATCTCATGCAGATGAGATATTGATCTGTTGCTGATGTTCACTGAGCAGCCAAAGGGGAATCACATTACCAGCTACAAACTCCATCAATCATAGTCTCCTTAATAATAGCACTTAAACGATCTTTCTTGGCATTAACTTATGTCGCATCTATGGCTGGCATCCAGGCTTTCACATTAAAAAAAAAAAAAAAAAAAAAAAAAACTTTCCTTTTGAAAGGATAGGTTTGAGGCCTCTGTAGACTATTTAAATGAAAAGCTATGTTTATCTATAGCAATTAGGACATTTAAAATTCATTAGCTTGATTTAACCCAATTATTTCAACTTAGATCAACAAGAAAGGAGAAAAAAAAACCCAATGTTTTCATTTGCTTGTGGACGTCAAAGGTACTCTCTTAGGTCTCAGATTTATAGATAACAGGAACACAATAACGTCAAAGTCAACTTGGTAAAGATGTTCAACTGAAACAATATGGGAATGAATACCTAAAA